>PVJO010016087.1:0-43084 GCA_004026905.1 Hystrix cristata | reverse complement strand
ATAAATCGGACACACATGTTTAAATACCGCATAGTTTCTCTGGTGTGAGAAACTGAAGTGTAAATAAAGACTAAAATGTATTATATTGGGAAAGGGAAGAAAATGTCCAAATGGGAAAGGGAACAAGGGAGGGGGAAAGGAACAGAGGACAAGAGAAATAAGAAATGGAAGGAAAAAATGGAAACAAAGCTTTTGTAAACAGGGAGGGAGGAGGGGGTGAGGGGAGGGGAATGGGAAAAAAGAGGCAACAAGATATGTCATGTACAGGTACAAATTCCCTATGATGAATGTTGTCAATATGTACATCTAAAATGTACCATTAAAATAAAATTTTAAAAAAGATTTAATTATTCTAGGATTATAATAGAATACATCATCTCTACAAATATATCTTATAAAGCAAATAAAGGTCAACCCTTGCAATATGCTTACTTGTTAAAATACTCTAGAAGACCAGATGATAAAGTAGGTCCCAAATCACGAAAACAACACAGAACAATTTTTTCCTCATAAGTCTTTTTGCCAGTCCAAAGTTGTGAATGGACATCTGATGAAAGACAAGGTCAGAAGTTGATGGAGGATCTCTATCCAAAGCTTTAAAAGTTGAGACCAAAATTGAGACCTGCATTATCACTGCATTTCATCAGATGAAAGTGGTTAAAAGGAATCTAATTTGGAGTCAAATGTAAAAGGTGGTATGGATGAAGGTATCATGGTTCTTGAGAGGAAGGGCCTGAAGGTGCATTGATGGTCATGAAGCAAGCAACTGATCCAGCAGGAGCCTTATCTATGATGTAAAGGTTGACTTGGTTGTCAAGGTTCAAGTAAGGCTACTCAGCTGAAAATCCATTTGGTCTAGTCATATCACGACACTGGAACTTTTCAGTGCTCCTTTGAAAAATTAACTCTGTCTTAGATTTATGAAGTAATAGGAATCTTATCATTAATAATCGTCTTCTTTCTTTGTTGCTGACAAAAATGAACTCTCAGAGCTCCAACAGAGCTTGAAATGTCATAGCTCCTTTTAGAGGGACACAGACCTCTTTCTCCTTCTGATGAAATCCTCCGCATGAACGAAGTTGGAAAGAGCCTTAGTGAGGTGACTATCTGATGTCTCAGTGCTGCTCCCAAAGTCGTAGTTCTTCAGGCAAGGGCACAAGAAGTGCACAATGGCCCGGCGGATATAGCTGTCAAAGATATAGTAAATCAGAGGGTTGACGCAGCTGTTGGCAAATGCTAAGGGCCCACTCACCTTCATCCCGAGCTGAAAAGCAGTTGACGAAAAATGGAGCCCATGCTGCAACCCAGAAACAATGGCTAGGAGCTTGAAGGTATTAAAGGGCAGCCAGGAGAAGACAAAGGCTGCCACGACAATGAAGATGATCTTTATGGATTTCCTCAGCTTTTTGTTGTGCTTTCCTGATTGCTGGTAATGAGCACATAGTTTCTTTGTTATGCAACAGTAGCAGGTCACAATGCTCAGCAAGGGGACAAAAAAGGTGAAAATTAAGGTGACCAGAGCCCATGTCAGTTTCACTGAAGTGGCCCTCTTCTCTGCACAGTATGGCTTACTGTCAATCAGCGTGAGTTCCCTGGACAGAAGAGTAGGCAACCCTAGGAGGCAGGAGATACACCAGACGCTGGCGCAGACTCCATATGCACAGTCCGTCCTTCTCAATTTCCTGGATACAGCTGGACACACAATGGCCAGGTAGCGGTCAATGCTCATGCAAGTGAGCAAGAACACACTGCAGTGCATGTTGACTGCGATCATGTATGAGCTTCCTTTGCACAGGAAAGAACCCATTCTCCACACTCCTAGAGATGCTTCTTTATCCACCCAGAGAGGCAATGTGACCAGAAAAATGAAGTCAGAGGCAGCCAGGTTGATGATAAAGATGTCAATCAGTCTTCGGCTGCCACGTTTGAAGTGCAATGCACCGATGAGGATGAGGTTGCCCAACACTCCAGTCAGGAATACAGCTGTGTAAAAGATGGAAAGGAACACAGATGTGTAAGGAACTTGGGAGTGGGTCTCCTTGATATCAGAGTTTGGTCTGGTTGCATAGTAGTAATCCCAATAAACTGAAGTTGCTTCTGGGTCCATCACTGAAGAGCAGATGTCAAATCTGGTAAGTTTCCTTGCCTGTGATATTTTGGTTAGAAATCTCAAGGGATCTTCTCTTATATAGTGCCTGCTCTCGACCTGTCTCGCTCTCTTTTTTTCTTCCTCCTTTAAAGATCTTGGACAAACATGAAAACAGATTAAAAAGTGCAGTTTCTACCAATCTTCAGAAGGGGCCCACAAGGAGCACCACCTTTGATTGGCATTGGTTGGTTGTGGTTGTGGTTTTCTTTATTTGTACTTACCCATGAAACTGTTACTCTTTTGACTTTTTTATTCAAGATATTTGAATTGTTTTTCTTAAATCCATAAATTAAGAAATGAATTAACTTTTTATTCTAAACTCCTTTAAAAACTTTCGCTTTTCTGATAATATAGCCTTCTGTTTAACCTTTAAGAACTGTTTTGCTTTTAGAATTGAAAGATGATGATGGAGATACTCTTATCTATACTACTGATGATATATGAAAAAAATTAATCTTTGGTTGTATAAAAAGTAAATTGAAAGTTTTCCGCTCTGCACCTATAGTAAACATCAGAATTCCAATTAGAGCATGAGATTTTTTTCCATTTATTTGCCTTTTTCATAAATAATCAAGCTTGTATCATTCAATAATTTTAAAAATCCTCAAAAGGCTAAGGTCATGTCTTTCATGTGCTTTTATTATTCCAAAATTTCCATTACAATTAGAATAGGAACATACACACAGTTTGTGCCTTGGAAATGTTAGTTTATTAGATTTAATTCAGAAAATTCTTGTTTTTTGTGATCCTGTATAATTAGCAGGGACAAATGTATTTGAGTCTTACTGTAGACATTGGTGTTATTTATGAAGTTTATGAACATATTTAAAAAGCACAAACTGCTATTTTTATCCTCTTTCTATTTTAATTCACCTAATGAAGTTCCCCTTTGTAAGAGTTAACATTTTTGATTGGAGAGTTTTCTCTTAACTCTCAGCTTACCTTTCATCATCTGATCCTGCTCTTTTTTTATACTGCACCTTTGTAGCAGTCGTGGGATAGCTTTAAGCCATGGTTGTTTTCATTAAGCACCTCTACACATCAGCAAATTTCACCTTTGGAATTGTTGACCTGGGAATAAATGTGAATACCCATAAGTGACATCATAACAGAATTGTCAGCATAGGCAGTATAAAAGATAAAAGTCACATTTTGATACAAATGAAACACTTGCGAAACAGGCTAAACAGAGGACTTTGTCATGAGCTGTTCATGTATATTTCCTTTTATATAATGAAGATCACATAAAATACAATGAATTTGAAGTCGATTCTATTGATTTCACTTATTTACTGGCCAAAGTGACTCAAGGATCTCTTGCACTTTTCTGACCTTCTCCTCTTCCCTCCATCTCATTTAATATCTAATATGCCATTCTCAGGTTGACATGACCATTGCATAGAAGAATGCACGTCTGTAGATAATGCTATTGTTAAACATGTAAAGTGTCTTTTGCATAATTTTTATTTCTTCAGTAATTGGTATACTGAAAAGAATGATCTCGCCTGTTGCATTCTTCTCTCCTGCCTGATGTGGTCCTCTGGCATGGGGCAGCGCTAAGTCACTTGGGAGGTGATATAAGCTTGGCTTGGTATCTTCTTCTCCCTGGCTGCTCTATGCTATTACTTAATTTCATGAGGGGCCATATCGTCACTAGATGTAGACTGCAGATCAGAGAGACTTATTAACAGCTTTGACATTTCTGGGACAGAAATCTTTCCCACTGGGTAAGCCTTAATTATTTAATAGAATAATTCATTTTGTCAAATAGCTTAAAGTAGGGCAATATTTACTTGAAAAAGATTAATAGAGTAACAGAATATTTAAACACTACATCTATATGTGTATGTGTTAAAAAGTACTAACCATATATATTTTTTGTTTGTAATTGTACTTTAATATTAGAATTGCAATCAGAAGTTCTTTTGACATTTGAGAAAATAAAATTGATTTTAATCTGAGAAAATTAGGTTGATTCTGATTAGATATGTCTAATGAATTCAACATAAAAGTATAAAAGAGAGTTCATACTGGTGATGTAAACTATCTCAAGTAAATCTGACTCTCAGTAAATTACTGAAGCAATTGTAGATAAAGAGATTTTCTTTATCATGTATGGCCTCTTTGAAATATAATATTTGTTGGTAGATGCTGCAATATGAGACTATCCATCATGGATCAGTTGCATTGTGAGACCCAAATTTGAAGACATATTAATCGTTTTAAGCCAAAAAAAGGAAAAATTAACATGGTTCTGGGCTTTTAATAACTCAGCAAGCAACGTTAGCATAATCGAGAACCCACAATAAATGCGTAGTAGTAAAATAGATAAAGCAGGGGAAGTCACAGTTCTCAGTAAGCTGAGTACAACGGTAATTTTGAGGACTTTGTATGCTCTTTGAAATACTCACATAAACACTAACAATAAAATAATTACTTACATATTGATCAAAACTCAAAACCAACCTAGCAAAAAACACTATAAACAAGGTGCTGACCCAAAAGGGAAAAACATAAATATTAGTAACTGAATTATAGCATGCATGCCACCTCTTAAGAATTGTTTTTCCAGAAAAAAAATTCATTTTCTTCACTAACCTCTAAAAGAAATTATTTTGTCTGTCTTTGAACCTTTAAAATACTGCTTATAAAATGGTTATCATCTCATTTCACATGTTTAGTTGTCTTGGTATCTGACCCCCTGAACTGATCATGAGCTGGTTGAAGGCAGAGTCCCTCTTTTCTCTCTCCACTCTCCTGTAGCAATCAGCAGTCACCCAACTAAAGCCCTTGACTTTCAAAGCCATTGTTTTGAACTTCTAGATGGTTGATAATATTATTCACTTCAGAGTCACCTGGGAAATCTATACATTCCCAGACTCTGTCCTAGGTCTATTGAAGTAGAATCATTGGGGAAAGATGCAGTCTAGCACTTCATGTTAAGCAAACCCCTAAGGTGAGACTTATATACGCTGTTTATAATCACAGTTTGTGTTTATATAAATTAACCAACATGATATGTTATGTTTTGATAGTACTTTGGCTATTTTTTAAATTTAAAAACTGTACTAAAGTTGAAAACTCATGAAAGTCTTTTAGTCTGGACCTCACACTTTAAAAATTAATTGGATTTCTTTGTCCTATTTAGTCTATGTTCCAATCCTAATATATTTTCAGAATTTGATCAGATGTTGAAGGCGAAGAGAGTATAAATTTTTCTCTGTTGAGATATTTGTTCAAGTAACTCATATTTACTTAGATATCGATGCCTTGTTCCTATTATGTGGCTATAGCTATGTCTTGCAGCTTCTATTTCACACACAGGATGAAGATTTTTGTGAGACTGGAGTCACCCAATTAGGATGTAATCCCTGAATTATGATTATATTGCTCTGGCTTCCTCCCTATCACTAATTCTGATCCTGATAACAGATAGAGAGTAGACCATCAGATTATATGCACACAGAAATTCCTGCTGTATGTCCAAAATAAATGCCAAAGAGCACACACCAAACTATTTCTCATTGATCTCATCGGGCAGACAGTATGATTTATTTGTTAGCTACCTCTCTTGTCCATATATTTTAGCATCATAAAGCATGTAATCATTTAAATCATGCAGTTTAAGAAAATCATTTGTATTCTAAAATTATTTTTCATCCTCTCAGTTATTTGGAGAATTTAGTACTGTAATGTAATATCATATCATGCCAAATAAGTGGAATGTTTTCACTGTTACCAGTATGCACCCTTTTCCTCACTTAATTTATTGGATTATTTCCTTTGCTAACCTGTGTTTTATTTAGATATCGATATGTCATTTTTCCAGAAACTTATACTTAAGGTTCTTCATAATTGTAGATTTAATCTGGATGTGTACTATGCATAACGAAATTGTTTGTGTATGTTGGTGCTCTAGGCAACCCAGCACAGCGTCTGCCATGTGATAGACGACCAATAAATATTTGCCAAACTCGACTGAATCATGCTTGAATTCTGAATAATTTCCAATACAGTCAAACTTTTCACAAACTTCTTGGACAGCTTCCATTTTCCATCCAATCCTGGGATCTTTATCACATCCTAAACTACCATGAAGAGGTTTCTAAGTTAGCATGGTGTGTGTTTTAGTTGGTTTATATTAATGCTTTTACTTAGCACATCTTGTTAAGTCAGAAACAACTCACAAGCCAATAAATATGACACTAGGGGTTGGGGATTTAGTTCAAGTGGTAGACCACTTGGCTAGCAAACGCTTGCCTACAGAGCCCTGGTTCCATCCCTAGCACCCACCTCCCAAATATCGAGACTACCTCTACCGTGGCCCATAATGAATTGGCCCATAATGGCCCATAATGAAAGACATTTGTCTGAGAGGAATTGAGACAGTCACTATGAAGATGTCTTTTTAGTTTATGAATGATGAAATTAATTGATCACATTAGTTCCTTATCTGCAATAAAGATTTTCTTTTGAGAAGATTTTGTTTGGGGCTCAACATTTACACCTATAAATGTATGTAATAAATGACAATTAGAAAAAAATCAAGAAAATTTTCCATAATTTCTTTTTCACGATTGCTTATCTTTGAAACAGCAAGGGTTATGTTGCTATTTCTTTTCTAATCAGAATGCAGACATTTTTCTTTCCTTTCCTCTGCCCGTTTGGATTTTCTACTATCTCTGCTTCTCATACATTGCCTAGGCTGTAGATGTTGTATACAATGAAACTCTACTGCTGTGAATCTATGACAACCACATTTTGTAGTTATATTGACCTTCTTACAGAATTTTTAGTCATAAAATTTTAGAGCTTCAAGTGATACTCATGATTACCAGTACAACTATTTTCCTAATGAGACCAC
This sequence comes from Hystrix cristata, assembly GCA_004026905.1. NCBI lineage: Eukaryota > Metazoa > Chordata > Mammalia > Rodentia > Hystricidae > Hystrix > Hystrix cristata. The sequence continues at coordinate 36,071 of PVJO010016087.1, read as the reverse complement.
AGGGGCCCAGAAAGAAATCATTTATCAAAGACCTGCAGAGGCGATTTTAAAATAAATGACAATTTGAATATAAATTTTTCATTTACATATAGTCATTTCATGTCCTCCAGAAGTGAGAACATTCAAATACTCACAGTTTGTTAAACTGTGAGGCACTAGACAGGAATCCCTAAATGAAAACAGCCATTTTAGTTGGATTTTTGATTTGTTTTTTCCTTGACTAATACTTATCATTATTCTGTAGTGAATAGGTACAAGGACATTTAAAGACTGATAGAGTTTTTTGAAGATAGTTTTGGCTGAAACTCAGAGCTTGGATGTATTTCTAATTTCATTCTATTTGAACTCCAAAGTTCATAACAAAAACAATTAGGATGAAATATATAAGAAAACCATACATAGGTATATCTTGCTTAACATAAATTTTCCTAATAATGAACAATTAAAATTGAATCATTATTAAATATATTGGGGAATTTTGGTATTGAAAGGAATTCTCATGTGAAGGGTTCTTTCATAAGCACAAAATAAAGATGAGTTATAATATCTGAATATCTAATTTTCAGTTATTGGATTTAAGATGTAATTATAGCACCTTCCTGTTGAAACTAAAAACATCGTTAACAATTTAAGCTAGAAACCTAGTTCAGGTTTTGCTTTTAAACCTAAATTCTACAATCTGTACTTGATTACACTAAACCAGCTCTAACTTTTGTGAAAATCTCCTACTCTTTCTTGAATAGTAAAGTGGGAAACAGAGCAGAAATTCAGCTCCATTAACTTATTAAGGATTTAGTTTACATACGTTAGGACAAGTAGAAATTATATAATATATATAATATCAAAGATGCAGAGATAAACCAGTAATACAGTTGTATGGTTGCTGGGACAGGGTATAAAAAGGCAGCTCAGGTTTTCTGTGCTTAGGTGGTCAAGATGGTCAAAACCTCAAACACACAGACACTTTCACATCAGAACCAGATGGGTGATTAAAATTTGCCCTATGTGTTTTGTAAGCATTCTAGAGACTTGAAGGGTGAAAGCACCATTGTTCTTTACAGAAACATTTACCTTTTGGAGTCATGATGACTTATGTATGCTATGAGCCAAGGTCTTGGAATTTCCTGAGAAGACCAGAAATGCTGCCTTGGCAAGTCTTCCCTACACATTTGGCAGTCAGTCCAGAGATTCATAGACCCGCTGGTGAACAAGGACATCTATCTGTCAAATGGCTTGTTTTCAACCTCTAGGAGCAATTCAGGAGTTTTCAAGAGCTGTTTATACTGACCTTTCTCAAATATTATAGGTATTCAACAAATATTTCCAAATAATAATAATTTAATAATTCTTAACTAAGCCTTAGATCCTATGCTAGGCATTTGTGTATATTTTCTCCTTTAATCATCACAATGATCATGTGAGATAGATGCTATTGTCAAAAATCTATATTTTGGTCAGCCTGGTGGCATATTCCTGTAGTCTTAGCTTCTCAGGAGCCTGGGGGCACAAGAACTGCAGGAGCCCAGGGTCAGCCTGGGAACCAACACAAGACCTCCCCTCCCCCTGCCAAAATCCATATATTGTAAATTTAAAAAGACAGACTAGACTTAAAGATGGCTAAGTATCTTTTCCAAAGTTGCAAAACTAATTTACTTACTCCAATTTCAAGTTTTTTAAGTATGAGGTTGTTTCTTCCTTTCTTCTAGCTTCATATTGGTTTGGGTTTATTGACCATGTGACCTTAGTGGTGAGGTAAGCCCCACAATAGGGGATTTCCAAGGAAGGCCACCCGACGGAATAATTTCCTGGTGCATAAACGCATCCATGATCCTTCCTGTACATTAACCATTTGCACTTTTCCTCGCTGATGCCTGTGACAAAATTCTTGTTTGATTAGATGTTATATGTGAAAATCTGCAGTCATATTTGAATATTACACTTGCCTATTAGCTTATTTTTATTTATGTACTAGATATGATTATCAGTTCACCAACTCAGGTGAACTATAACTACAGATAGAAAAATAAGTGTCATGCCTTCAGTCTGTCAGGGTGGTAGAAATCTGATCTCAACCTGGGGTTCCCACCTTTCCCCTGTGCTGTGGCTAAGTTCCAAGGTGTAAGAGGGTAGGCAGGGACTTCAGGAACTCCCGAGGTCCTTCAGTCCATTGTCTTTGCAGGTGTCTGTTGAGAAGCCCATGCTTTGTTGGTCCCAGGCTACATTCGTGGGTCTACATATGTTATTGCTTGGGTGTCCCTGATACTCCTTGTCTCTGCCCATGTCACACCCTGTGCCACCACCAGATACCACCAGCGAGTTCATCAGCCAATGCAGCCCTTTGATCTTGGAACAGAACTCTAAAGTAAAGAAAACTTCTAAATAATTTAAAGCGAAGCAAAAACAAAACAAAACAAAACAAAAAAGCTGTCCCTGCTTTCTGTCCACAAACTTCTACGTAATACTTAGTCATTCTGTTGCTTCTTTTCCACACATCATCTGTAATGTTCAATACTGTCTAAGACCTTATCTGCTGGAAGTGATGTCGTCTAAACTTCAGTGTTTTTCACATTATATTCAGTCTTTATTCAGTTGTGATGTATCTTAAACCCTCCGTATTTAATGTTTTTAAAATATTAAATTTACATATAAAAATTAAATATTAAATATCAAAAATATTTTAAAAATTTAGTTTTAAAACTAATATATATTTTAAAAGTTAACTTTACTACAATAGAGAACGAATATCACTTGTCATAACGAGAGGACGGCCACAACAAAATTTTATGAAACCCAACTAATTTAATTTACACAGATACTGTCTGCCTAGTCACATCCTTCTTAGTCTAAATTTAAGTAAGCAAACCAGATCTTTTGCTCTATTGGGAGTAAGGTTGCGCAAGAGGTGGAAAAGGGGGACTAACATTCAAAAAGAATCCTATTGCTGTTCATATATACAGCACTTATAAATAAAGGCAAGATGGTGCGATACGGAGAGCCTAAGACTAAAAGACTGAGACGTAAAGGTCACAATAGGTCCTTACGTCTGTACCTGTCTCCCTCGATTACTGAAATGTAAGAAAGCCCCAGCTCAGACCTCCGCCTTGCCCACCCGACTCCCTTCGGAGCGAACTACATCCCCCACAATGCCTCGCGCGACGCCGGGCATGCCGGGCGCCACCTCCCGCAGCTTTCTGTGGGTCGGTCCTACAACTCCCACAAACCCTCTCGGCCTCGGGCTGCGGCCCGGCTTGTGGTGGAGGCGGAGGCGTTGGCGCGGGAGTTATGGAGGGGGCGGGCTCTGCAGGGAAGTGCGTCAGAAGAGGCGCGGGGAGAGTAGGGTGCTGTGGTCCGAGCTAGAAGGTGAAGCTAGTGGAGCAAGAGGATGGGCGGTGAGTGAGTGTGGCCGGCGTTGCCGGCGGGGGTCGCGTAGCCGCTCGGTGGCCCCGGCGGTTTGAAGAGGGGCTTCTTGCGGCGCGCGGTGAGGCTGGGCGGTTTTGAGCGGCGGGCTGGGCGCGGGTTTTCCTGGGCCGAGCGGTCCGGGGAGGGCCTGGTCGGTACCGGGGACCCCAGCCGGGGGCGCTCGGGGCGGCCCCGCCCCAGCCCGGCTTGCCTCGGCCTCCTTCAGCGCCGTAGCGCCGATGGCCAGGTGGCCGCGCCAAGGTTCGGACCAGCAGCAGTTCCCCAGGCTGGAATCTTCTAAGGTCGTCTGAGAGCATCGAGATGAAAGAGAGTTTTTAAAAAACCAAAATACAAACCCAGCTTCTTGAGTTATGGGTAATTATTATAATTGTCCAGATCTTCCCTTAGTCACTTCCTATCTTCCAAAGTAAGCAACCCCAGTTTTCGAGCTTGTTTTCATGCACCTTTGTAAGGTGTTTGGTGCGGTCATGGTATATACTTGGCAGTATTTGACTCAGCATGATCCGCCTTTGAGTCATTTTGCCGCGGCCATTTACTACTACTGCCAAGGAGCCCCGTCCACGCCTAGGGAGTGTTCATATTTTGCTTAATTCAATTTTCTCTTTCTGAGAAGGAATGATTTAGTTTCTGTGGGTATATGTAAGTTTTGGGTGAGAACAAGGTTGCAGTTGAGTAGCTTCAGAAGTACTGTGTAAGGAATGGGAAGAATAATAGTGAAAATTTGGCAATGCGAAAAGGCTCCGTTTAGTTTTAATGGATTGGGAGAGATTTACATGTAGTGTTATTGTATAATATTGTTCTCTTTCCTGCTTCATACATCTAGAACAGCCTTTCCCTCTGGATTAACCTCTTCAACTCTGGCTTCAAATGGCTCGACTTTTTGTCCTTCTTTTGGGAGACTTACCCCTTGGGAGGAAACTGGGAAGGAGCCGGTTTCCAGTGCTTCCTTTCCTATGTCTTTTTCCACATTCAAACCCAGAATGCTTAACACTCTACTACTTGTGTGAACATTCAGTCTGTAATTTACAAATGTGTGCACTGTGCACTGCTGACCGTGGGCATGTCTATTGTTTGTATTTGTAATGTGTATGTCCATTTCAGTGTTGTCTGTTTTAGTATGCAGGTGATAGACTAGAGAACAAGACCTCTGTCTCCGTAGCATCTTGGGTATGTGAGCATTCAATAAGTATTCTCATAATAACGAGTTTTGTTTTAAACTTAATGTTTGCCTTTTTAAGTTCCTTAGTGATTATGTATTACTTTAAAGAACCAAGGGATGGGGAATAAGATAAAGGATGATTTCAAGAGAAATTCTTTTAAAATAATCTTGTTTGTGAAGTCTAACCTTCATTCTTTCTTCAACTTTAAACAGAGCAGTCTGAATGCCAGAATGGATAACCGTTTTGCTACAGCATTTGTAATTGCTTGTGTGCTTAGCCTCATTTCCACCATCTACATGGCAGCCTCAATTGGCACAGACTTCTGGTATGAATATCGAAGTCCAGTTCAAGAAAATTCGAGTGATTTGAATAAAAGCATCTGGGAAGAGTTCAATACTGATGAGGCAGATGAAAAGACTTATAATGATGCACTTTTCCGATATAATGGCACCGTGGGATTGTGGAGACGATGTATTACCATGCCCAAAAACACACATTGGTATACTCCATCAGAAAGGACAGGTATTCCTCTGTTTCAAATTCTCTCTTCTTTAACTGCTCCATAGTAAACAAATGCCCTGATGATTATCCAGTTATGTGTAAACAGGTTTGTGAGTTCTCTCTCTCCCCAAAAAATAAATCTTAGGCATCTTTTCCTACCTCTTTTCCCTAACTTCTGGGTACTACCATAGTACTAATTAATATTGATTGGATAAATAACTGTTCTTATCTTGGGAAAGCCATTTTACATCTCTGTACTTATGTATTCACATATTTAAATGCTTTTTATTCTTGTATGTTTCATGAGTAAATTGTTAGAAAAATATGTGGGAAGACTTTTAAATATGTATTAATTAGTAAAAGGACTGGTATCAAATCAAATGTGAATTGATTGTCCTTTTTAGGAGTGTTACAGTAAATATCTCACTTGCCCTTATATCTTAGAGTTCAGAATTTGAAACACTCTGCATTTAAATCTATATACAAGATGTGATAAAAAAAATATGATGAATGTTTAAATTCTTAAAAAATTAGTTACAATAAAAGACATTGCCAATAAAATACTCCCCCTCTTCAAACATACTTATCCCATTGTTCTTGCCACTTTCTGAAGCATTTCTGAAAGTCCTCTTTCATGAGTGTTTCAGTTACACTGCTTGAAGTCCTGAATCTATTCAGAAGTTTACCCCTCATGGTCCTTTTGACTTTAAGGGAAAGCCAGAAGTTGTATGGTGCCAAATCTGGTGAATAAAATGGATGAAAACACATAGTAATACTTTTATAAGCCTGCCTTTCTGTTGGATGGCACATGGCAGCAGCATTTACTGTGTTTTTAGTTGGACCTCTTGAAGACACTCAGGATAAAGGACTTCCAGAACTGTTTCAGAAAGTGGCAAAAACAATGGGATAGGTATATCTGAAGTGAGGGGAATATTTTGAGGGGAATTAATGGCAATGTGTCTTTTATGATAATAGTATTTATTTACCTTATATTGTGATCATTCCTTGTATCTGAAACAATTTTACAACAATTTTGATGTAGAGTTTATAGGCTCAAAATTTGTATTACAGGAGAAAAGTCTTAGTTCCTCAGATTTTTTTTTGCAATCATTTTTATTTAGTACTTATGAAGATTTTAATTAGTGGTTATTAAATTGGAAACCTTAGTGCCCATTGTAAGGAAGAAGGTCACAGTTTATTTTTAGTTATGATTATTTCTTTTGGCTTCTTGGTGGGGAATCATTGTATTCAAATACTAGCAGAACAAGCTTGAGTTATCATACATCAAAAGAATGATAGTGTGTCATATATGTAAAAAAGGAAGTAGTATGCAAAGAAAGGAGGGAAGTTTGGTTAAAATTCATTTTGAAAATGTTCAGTTCTAATTATTAGGGTACAGGAGTGCTGTATATTAGAATTTTACCAGTTATTTAATCATTCATTCGATAGATAATTATTGCATGCTTCAGTGTTCTAAGGGCCTCATAATTTAGAAACAAATTTTTATTCTTGAGGAGATAGCATTCTAGTAAGGAGTGATAGGCAATAAACATAAATAAGTACATAGTATGTTAAAAGATGACACATGCTTTAGAGTAAAATAAATTAGAACAAAATAAATTAGAGCAAAAAATTAGAGCAAAAATAAAGGGGATTTGCAAATACAAAGGGAAGGGAATGTTGGTGGGCATAGTTCAGGCTTTTTATAGCATAGTCAGGATGGGCCTTATTGAGAAGACATCACTTGAGTACAGGTTTGGTGTGGGTAGACTACATGAAGGGTTTGGCCATATGGGCAGTCGTGATCATGTAGCTTAGGGGAAACAGCTGCTGCCAAGGACCTTTGTCAAGAGCATACCTGAAATGTTCAGGGATCAGTAAGGAAGCTTCTGGGCTGGAATGGAGGGAAAGAGGAGAGAGTCGGTACAGACTCTCTGTGGTTTCCAGGATCAGTTCCTCTCTCGGTATTGTCAGAGATACGTAGGACTTTAGGCATCATGAGGTGGTTTTTACTGTGACTACAGTGGAGAGCCATGGAGGGGACTTTGAGCAGTGCAGAGGCATTGTTTAGTCACCCTGGCTGATGCGGTGAGAACAGATAGGCAGTGAGCAAGTTTAGAAGCTAGGGAATTGGTAATGAGGTCATTGCAGTGATTCAGGTGAGAAATGATTATAAATTCGATCAGTGTAGTAGCACTGATCAGCAGCTGGATCCTGAATATGCTGGTGGAAGAATCTCTAGGATTTCTTGTTGGAATGTATGTGGGCAGGAATGGCTCTAAAGTTTCCATTCTGAGGAACTGGAAGGATGGAACTGCCTTCTGAAATGGGGACCATTGCTGGTAGAACAGGTTTCAGGGAGAAGATCAAAGTGTTTATTTATTTCAATCTTCATCTCCTCCTCCTCATCTTCATACATATCTATTCTGTCACCTATTTTGTTGCTCCTACTTTCTTTTTTTTCTTTTTTTCCTTCCTAGAGCCTGTATCTTCAGCCTTCCACTGAGAGTCAGTGGCATACATTGTACATCAGAAAGACCTGTGTGTCAGTCAGGGCCAAAGAGATCGCTTATTCCCTGAACATCTTTCTCCCATCATTTTTTATTTTGGAGGATAATTACTGAAAGAGAGTACTGTGAAATGTTTATAACGAAAACAATAAGCAATCATTGTTCTTGTTCCAGAGTCATTTGATGTTGTCACAAAATGCATGAGTTTCACATTAAATGAGCAGTTCATGGAGAAATTTGTTGATCCTGGAAACCACAATAGTGGAATTGATCTACTTCGGACCTGTGAGTACTTTGATCTCAGTAGGACAGTTGGGGAGAAAAGGAAATAATTTTATTTGTGGTAGGTTGTATTCTAATTTTGAAACATGATGTGTTTGTTAGTAGATAGTGTTAATTTGAAATAAATTCTCTATTTAGGTATTCCAATGAGGTCTGTTCTTATTGGTAATATATTTTAGAAGATAGAATGTAACTTACCAGATTTCAAATAGTTTTAAATTGAGGGAGGCAGTTAATACACCGATGGAATCCAGACCTCCAAAAGATGTTATTGATGGGTCCAGTTAATTAAGAAGAAATTTAATATGGATGAATAATAAATTCCTGTACTTAAGTTAAACACTTCCATGGGTGAGGTTCACATAGGTGTATGTGAAAAAAATTGCAAGCTCTGACTGGGTTACTGAGTACTAGGCTTGTTTGTCTAAACTTAGATGGTAGTAACAAAAATGAAATGGAGATGTCAAAAAAGTATTTATCACGAACATTTTTTTCCTTGATGGTCAGGCTACTCATGAATTACTGTCTTCAGATTTGAGCCTCAGTTTTTAGGGTCAGAAAAGCTTACTGGTTCTTGCCTGGAAGAATAACCTTACTATGAAAAAAAAAAATCGAATAACTGCAGGTGTTTCATTTTGCAATGAGAATGGATAGGAAGAAATTATTATTAACAGAGTTTAAAGGAAACGAAAAAGACTTTTATGAAGTTCCAGAAAGCAAAAACATCACGAAAGGTAGAAGTTGGTTAAAGTTGATACTAATGTATTACTAATAATTAAAATTATCTGAAAATAAGTTTGAAATGCTTTGTGAGGCCATAAACTTTCTTCCCACATTGATAATTTTTGATAATTAGAACTTATGTTGAGCACCTGGTATATATTCAGATTCACTGCATCGTGCTATATGCATTTCCTTTCAGTAACCCTGCAAGACAGGTCATTTATAATCAGTACTTTTTTGCTTGTTTTTACTCCCTTTAGATTCTGAAAGGTCTTTCATATTGTCTACATGTTGTGGTAAACTATTTGTTGCCTCAAATCCTGGCTCTCCCACTTATTTTCTTTGTATAAGTTATTTATGCTTCTTGTCTCACTTTATTCAATTATAAAATAAAAACAGTACTCAATAGTAAGAGTTGTTGAGAGGATTAATTCACAAAGCATGTATGTGTATAACAAGCAGTACCTGGCACATTCTGTGGCTTTGGTAACTGTTTCTTGTTAGTGGCTTTTTGCTTTTTTTCAGGACAAAGCATCCTTTTGAACAATCTAATTTAGAAAAGAAGCCTCAATATTAAAATATTTCATTCTCACTTTTTGAGAGATCTAACTACAGTGTGAAAGAAATTGCCAGTGTGGAAAAATGCTCAGAAATCATGGTAACATGTCCGTTCTTTCTTTCCCTTTTAAAACCAGATCTTTGGCGTTGCCAGTTCCTTTTGCCTTTTGTTAGTCTAGGTTTGATGTGCTTTGGGGCTTTAATTGGACTTTGTGCTTGTATCTGCCGAAGTTTATATCCCACCATTGCCACAGGCATTCTCCATCTCCTTGCTGGTGAGTCTTGTATCATTCTTTCAACTTCCTCTGTTTCCTGAGGGATCACAGAGTTATAATTCATAAAGATTCATATATTACTGCAATGTCATGTTGCCTGAAGAGCTCTCTACCAGGCTTTATCTAGTCACGTTTTGTTTTGTTTTCTAAATTTCCCCTCAAGGTCTGTGTACTCTGGGCTCAGTAAGTTGTTATGTTGCTGGAATTGAACTACTCCACCAGAAACTAGAGCTGCCTGAGAATGTGTCCGGTGAATTTGGATGGTCCTTCTGCCTGGCTTGTGTCTCAGCTCCCTTACAGTTCATGGCTTCTGCTCTCTTTATCTGGGCAGCTCACACCAATCGCAAAGAGTACACCTTAATGAAGGCCTATCGTGTGGCATGAATGGGAAGCTGCCTGTTTTACCAATGCTATTTTTAATATTTTTTAGTATTCATAATTTCTCTTGCCTCCCAATTATTTTTAATTTAATTTTTATTTTTTGTGGATAAATCATTTTATCCTGAAAATCCATTTTATTTATATACTCTACTAAATGCATACTTAATAACACCAAAATTTATGTGGTTTACTCTTGAGTGATTTTATTTTTTAAACAAAACAATCAGTGTCAAAATCTAGATGGAAAGAAATGGATAGAAAGTTGACACAAATTTGTGAAAGAAAATTGAAAGTGAGAAATTGACCTTTAACAGGTTCTGCTGGTATCTGTTTTAGACTTTCTGCTAAAAGTAAAGTAGCTCTATCTGTTGAACTAGAACCTTTAATTTCTTTGGGAAACCTCTTATCAGTGTCAAAACATACTTACTTTTCTTTTGTAGCCAGTCAGCCAGTGGTATTACTGCTACTTTCAAAGACTTAACGTCCATAAAATTGGGAAATTGTCTATGATCTTTTTCCCTAAACTTTGGCACATAGTTTCATCTGAGGTGAAATATGGCAGCTGTTTATGTCTACAGTGTGTCTCTCTACAAGAAAAGAAGTGAAAAAAATGCAATGTTTACTTGAAATTTTAATTTTGTAACTGCAAAAGTTCCAGTTCAGCCAGATAAGTGAATTCATCTTGTTTTATTTATATTATTATTTTTTTTTAAACACAATAGGATTTTCAGTACCACCAAACCGTTTTGAATTTTTGCTCTTTCTCTCTTTACATACCGGGTTTGTTAAAGAGTGTTTCCTTTTTAACATTACATCAGGATCACAGAGTAAAATTCCCCAGCAGTTTTCTGTTTATTCCAATTAAGTATCACAAAGAAAGTTCTACCATAATGACCCTCCAGAGCTGGGAATACTACCACAAGATCTAAAGCTATGGCTGTCCATTAACCTCCAACTATGGTCTTTATTTCTTGTGGTGAAATGATGTGCCTTTCCTTGCCTAAATCCCTTCCCTGGTATATCAACATTATATAATGTCTTCTAATTCAGTCATTTTTTTATAAATGTCTATAAACATTGAAGTTTTAAAAATCTTATTTATTTATTCCATACTGTAGCATTTGCCAGATAAAAAAATGTAACAGTAATTTCTTACCATATCCTAAATCTGTCTTTTTTACAAAATAAAAATGAGACTCAAAGATTTGTGTATAGTGTCTGAATTGATTTAAATCTCAACAAATTAAAATAATGGGGATCTCTATGGAAAATGCATTAATACTCTGAAAGCCTATCTTTATGTCATATGTTTGGGTTTGTTTTATCTTCCAGAAAATGTAGCAGCTCCTTACCCCTATTAGGAAATAAGAGAATCTTTTTTATGTTTCAGAATTTTAAAACAGGTTTCCAAACTAATTTTGTGATCTCTTATACTGTACTTAATATGGCTATTTTCTGATAAAGTCAATTAGTGGTCATGGAGATTTGTGTTTTATAGTAAAGAAATAAGTCAACTTCTGATCTGTAACAGCCAGCATTACCCTATAGCCAGTTGCCTGTGAAATGGCCAATTACTTAGATTTCTACACCACCTACCCCTGCTTTTGAAAACAATACCGAAGATTGAATAAACAGAGTGTGAAAATACACCCTCAGCCCTTCTTTAAAATTTTTAGTTTGAGATAGGAGCCTGCTAAATTGCCTAGGCTGGCCCCAAATTTGTGAACCTCCTCCCTCAGCCTCTTCCAGTAGCTGGGATTATAGGTGTGCACCACTGGGCCTGGCAGGTTTCTACCTGTTCTTAACTCTTGAAGTTTATCGTCGATTTAAAGCACCTTCTATGGAAGGTGGACTAGAGAAAAGCTAAGTGAAGAAATAGAACATTTAAGAATGGGATTTAAAAATTATTGGCAGTATGACATTTTTGTAGTAGGAAGTTATTTTAAACAGTGTCCCTGCCCCTTACCTCCAAAGATAGGCATTTAATGAGACTTCACTGTAAACAGGAAGGCAGAATTAGATTTTTGGGATATATAGCCTTACCAGTAGTACCTTTAAATTTGGAAAGCTACCACTATAATCCCTACTGCTGAATATTTGTCATAATCAGTATTTTTAGCCCAATGCAGAATATGTGAGGCCACCCTCTCTTGCAAAGACTTGTCTGTAATAATACATAGGGCCATATTTTTTAATGTGAAAACAGAGTTTTTCTAATCACCCTAAACCATATGAAATTGCTCATAGCCAGTCATTTTGATCAATCATATCTAAAATCAGTGGAAAGGTAAATCATAATCTCCACTGAATCTTTGAAAGCAATACCCAAAGTAAAAACGTTAATTCCAGATTTTTTAGGACTTAAGTTTTTTGATAACTGAAAAAAATGTGTTTTAAGACCTCGATTTATGGTTCCTGATGAAATGATAGGGATAAATATCTTCTGTATACTTTTTTTTAGCGAAAGACTTGTTTCAAAGTTTAAGGATAGCCATAGAAACACCGAAAGTTGGTATAAAAAAGGCAGAATAATTCTAGAATTTATTGGATAACATCAAGTGTGCCTATGTCTATATCATAATGCACTAGAGTAATGTGTTAAAAAGTAACACCTTACTTTTAGGTGAGAGGATAGGGTTAATAACTCAGATGAATTCATTTAGTAAGATGATTGAGAAGAATGAGATGATAATACAACAAACCTATTTAGAGTTTTGTTTTTTCATTGCAGAACAGAATAACAAATTGCAGACTTAGCATTATTAAAATTTATAGATCAGTCATTCAATTGACTGTAAAATGTATAGTATGAGAGTATTTTAATGTATAATCCTAATAGAAGCTATCACCTAAAATAAAACTTGTTGAATTAACTCAATTTAGGCAGTTCAGCATGTATTGAAGTTCTCAACTAATGGGTGCAACTCGTTAGTTCACAAGCTAGATGTGACTCTCCTGGCATCCATGGGTGGAATCTTCTGTCTTCCTTTCAGCTGTCTTCTCACAGAATAACTCATGCTTCGAAAACTGGAATAAAACCAACACATTTAAGTATATGAATTCCTTTTCTGTTCATCACATGTTCTGACAGTATTTTAATGAGATGTATTTCTTCTTGGTTTCAAATTATAGATAAATGCCAATGTCCTGTGAATAAGTTTTGTGAAAATCCTAATTTGCAAACTAAATGAGAATGATTATTTGCTCTATAGAAGTTACTATTACTAGCAAAATTAATACATTACTTGACATATAAATATTTACACACTTTCAGCAAACTTAGGTAAAGCATGATCCAATTTATATTGCTTTATCTACCTTTGTAGAGGTTTGGGAATGTACAGTGAGGAGAGAGAATCTCCTTTCTGTTTTGTCTTCATCTTTTAAAATACCTGTGTCACTGAGTCATGCATCCGTCACCTTTTATCTCCTGACTTGGTGTTGTGTCTCAGGGTGTGAACTTTACTTACCTGCCCTGCAACTTTTTAGTCCTTCCCAGGCTACCAGCATTCTGTTCTCATTTTTCTTTATTTAAGCTTATCTTATCATCATATGTACACAAACATCTTTGGTTTTCTTGCTCCTATATCTCCCATGGTGCTTTCACAATACTTTGCCTTATTTTCAGACATTGCTGTCTAGTTTTCTGTTCCCAATCTTGAAATACTGAAGATGCCCTTTCACAACTAAAAGCTGGTTCTATAAAAAATTGTGCTGTTTGTTCTTAGCTGCTTCAGAAGTTTAATCGTCTGTTGATTTATTACTCTCTACTACATTTTCTAAATCTCTATTAAAACGTTTTGAGAAACTTTTATCCTTCCTCTTCAACTTCCATGGAAGGAATTTACACCCAGCTTAAGAAGGGAATATTGCAATGAACTCCTGTATTGTCTACAACTCTAACTTAGTGTTCTCTATAAAAGAAAGAATGAATTATTTGATTGGGGTGATTGCTGATATCAGCGACTACTGGAGCAGCATGGTGTATGTACTTAGGTATCTGTCTTAGAAGACAGAATGCTAAATTGTAGTCCTAGGTTTGTCTCAGCCTTCCCAACCCGCCTCCCCTTTCACCTATGAAATGTTACTATTGGCATACTTGCCTCATCTAGTTGTGAAAAAAATTATGTAAATTGCTCAGCATAAAGTCACCACTCAAAAATGCTAGTTACCACTAGTTGCATTACAAGGGGATGGAATTACCAAGCCTGTAAAATCATTCTCGGACTAGACTGCATGTTGGAATTTCCTGGACAACTTTAAAAATTATGTACTTATATCTTAGAATCTGATTTAATTGGCCTTTATAAGGCCAGCGGTGTGGTTGGGTCATTGTAATTTTTTAAACCTTTATAAGTGATTAAGTGATTCTAGTAGGCAAGCATATTTGGAAGCTACTGTTTTGCCTTTTGTTTTTGTGATTCTTGGAACTGAACCCAGACACTGAGTGTCTCATTTCTCATTGCTGAGACAAAATACCAGACACCCAAAGTTAAAGGAGGAAAGGTTTATTTAGCTCACAGTTTGTAGAGGTTTCAGTCCATAATCATCAGGCTCCAAGGCAGGGTGGCATAACATACAGGCATTGTAGAGGAGAAATAGTTCACGGAGGGCAGAAGGTAGCAAAGCAAGCAAGGGGCCTTAGCAGACTTTTTTCTGCCCCTTTTATATTCTATCCAGGCTATAGGAATCAGAGTGGTACCAAACCAATCATTGGCCTGATTTAGTTATCACCCACCCTTAATCCTAGCACCCTTAATCCTGTTATTGCACCCTGAGTCAGTCACACCCTCTACATTCTGTCACCTCTGAAAAAGCCCCACCTATGACTGCATGAGACTTTGGGGGGACATCTAAACACAAGCCATAATACTGAGCCACATCCCCAGCCCTTTTTTAAGACAAGATCTTGCAAGTTGCCCAGGCTGGGCTCAAATTGGGATCCTCCTGGCTCAGCCTCCCAGAGTGGTGAGATAACAAGTGTGCATCACCATGTGAAAGCTACTTTCAAAAGCAAGAAATGGGGTTCTGTCTCTCCTAGGCAGATTACTAGAAACAGTGGAGTAAATAGACCTGGCACAGTGCCTGCCGTCTAGAAGCCATTTCTCTCCTGTGCTTTCCAACGGTCTCTGCTGCTCACTGGACCTTTTATGAAGATCTCAATCCATCATACCACTGCCGTGTGGAGAATCTACCAGCAGACTCAGTACAGTCTGATGCTGGTCATAAGGTTCAGATTTGGCAGGAAGTAGCAGAAAATCTTGTTTGTTTTAGCCTCAATTCTGAATTATAGTCCTCCTTTATTTGTAGATGGCTGAAACAAAATGCTGTGTGTGTGTGTGTGTGTGTGTAATACACAGTTTTCCTCCATGCATATATACCTCTGATAAAATTTAATTTAGAAATTAATAATAAATATGTATCTGTGTCTATGTAAAAGTTATCTGAATGTGGTCTCTCAATTTTAGACTATAGGTAAAAAAATGGAAAACAAAACTATGGATAAGGGAGGATTATTATATGTTCTTTTGTAGTTACAAGCATTCTGTAGTTTGGTTTGATTAGTCCTCCATAAAGAAAGTGAATATTTTGATTGCTGTCTGCTTATTATTTTATTGTATTTGTAGTCTTGATTAGACCTAGGAAGGAAGGAGGAGTGAGTGATTGACATTAACCTTTACACCTCAGAAACGACACATGTATCTATAAAGTGAAGGTTGAATAGCTTCTTTTCCAATAGATTAGTGTGAGGCTTAAATAAAATATATACACGTAACATCCTTAGAATGATTCTGGAACGTAAGAGTGCTATTATTTGGAGGCCAACACTGCACAGGGGGGAGGCAGCCTTTGCTTGGCCTTGTGTGGTCAGGTCCTGGACCTGCAGAAGTCTGAGTTCTTATGGCTGCATTCCACTGAAAATTACAGCAGGAACTGGTGCTGTTAGGCTTTGGTTTCCAATTAAGGTTCACTGCAAAACAGACAGAGCTAGGTGCCTGGGAAGGGCCTGATCTACACTTCCAAGGTGGCACCTTGAATGCTGCACCCGGCGGAGGGGAGGAGCACTTTTCCTCCTGTGGTTGAAGAGCAGAAGTCCAAAGAAAGAACAAGGGAAAGCAAAGAGCAGTGGACTCCCCTTTTTAAAATGCCATCACCACTCATGATGGTGGGGCTTTCACGGCCTAATCACGTCTCAAAGTTCTTACTCTTTAATATTATTACAATGGCAATTACATTTTGAAAGGGACAAATATTCAAACTGTAGTCCTGTATTTATCTCATTTTAAGTTGGACCCAAGACCATTATGGGACCCAGAAGAATTCCTGTGGCTTGTTGGCAAGCTCCCAAAATCATCTATTGCAGTAAGCAATCCAATTTGACTGTTCGTTTCAAGTTCTGAAGATGGTAGTGCATTTCAGGGAACCACATTGTAGATTCCATTACTGAGTTAAAGTGGGTATTCAGGACCACTTAGTAAAATGCAAAATCCAAGTGGCAGTTTTTTTGGCTTGGGTTCAAAGATATGAAAGATTAAAAGTTACTTTAAAAAACTTTACAGTGCAAACATTTGGGGCTGAAATTCCCTCCTGGACTTATTTAGAAGTAGCTGAACCCAATCTTAGCATCTTAACCATCACCCCAGGAAGTGTCCCCTTCCAACTTGCTGCTTCTCCCCCTCTCCTCTCTGTCCCCATTTGAAATAAGAACATGGTGGGAAGGAGGAAAGGGAGAGGCTTTGAATCTAAGCCAAGGGTGCTATGGCTCCCTCCACCACAGTACTTAACTCTGAGCTCCTTTGTGATAGACACCCTTCTAAGCGAACAAATAGAGCTACTTTGCTTTTAATTAATGACTTCAACATTTACAGAGCAGCTATGAATTTAAAAAGATCTGTTCTGATCCTCATTCCTTTTACTGGTTAAGAAACTTTGAGCAAGTTTAGGTAAGTTCTGTCATCCATAAGGTCTCAGTAGGATAATAATGCTCGCCTTTCATGCTCAATATATGTGTTGATCTTAGGGTGCTTAGCACAGAATGGTAATCATTCCTAATCTACAGGTGATTTGCAATTCCCAGGTCTGTTATAAACTCTAAGTCCAGTATATTAACTGCCTTCAAGGTCTTCCGAACCTTCTAGTTCTTGATCGTGGACTTCCTACATTCAGAACTGTAAGAAACAAACTTCTGTTCTTTACAATTGATTTATTGTCAGATTTCCTGTTACAGTAGCACAAAACACACTAAGGTACATGAATTTTTGATGCAGGTATGCTTGATTTACCAACTGATGGCCCTTGAAATCCATTAACTGATTTCAGTTATTAATTGACAGCTCCATTTGTTTCTCTTGGAGTACTGTATTAGGACACTAATTTTGGGACAATACCTCTGAGAACTCTAGTGGAAACCCAGCTGGTAGCCGAGATCATCACTTGGCCCTGTGAGTGAAGTATCTTGGAGCTGTCTATGAGACTCTAATAAAAAACCCAGCCAGCTAAACCCAATTTAGAGAACCTAGAAAACTGAAAGAGAAAATAATAAATTATGGTTTTGTGCCTCCACAATTTAGGGTCATTTGTGATATAGTCACAGTATGTAAAACAGTGCTTTTTTTTTTTACCATAAGCTTGCAAATTTTTTTTTCTTCTCTTCGTGAATGGCTTTTTCTGATCTTACACTTGTACATACTCCCTACCCCTCATTCCTTTTTATCTGGCTAACTCTTATTTTTCAGATCAAAAGTTATTTACTTTTTCTGCAAATGATTTTCCTGGACAACCTACCTTGGGTTTGTTGTTACATTTTTACAGCACTCAAGTTCTTGAATGTGGTCGTTTATTAAATGCAGTGGACCATGAAGTCCAACTACAAGAGTGATCCTTTAAGTCATCACTCCTGTGAAACCTCATAGATCTGTTCTTCTCATATTTTAATAAAACCTAAGTTCGGTTTTTTAATCACTTGATATTGATTGGGGAGTAGAGTGAGGAAGCTTAGTCCAGGCTAGTAATCATACTCCAGTTTAATTAAATATAAAAACTCTAATATCATTTAATGATAAAACTCTCCATTCTCTCAATTTGGATTTACATCTGGTAGGTGATTCCACAATAGAAGAGAAGACTTGGTCAGCATCTCTCTGTCCTCAGTCCTATTTCCTCTTACACTTGACTGTTTCTGTGGTCAGTGGTCAAACCAGGGGGAGAGTAGATTAGGGAAAAATGTAGCCCTGTATGACTGATATTGTGGTCACCTGACTCTGGAGCCATGGAGGGTCCTTACATAATTGCTGGCTGTTTCTCTTTTTTTAGAGCAACTTTTCATAGACTCACTCTCTGCAGATTTTCAGACTGCATCAGCTGCCTGCTTACTTAGCTCTCTTCCCTCAGTCCCCTTGCTGGCAGGCTGTTCATCTCTGAGGGGGTGGCATTGCCCTCAAGTTACTCAAGAGCTCTCTTTTCTCAAATTCTAGGTCAGCTTCTTCCATGAGGAAGATATTTAGCCTTGGAGAGACATGAAGGATTAATGGGTATCTGGATTGTAGAGATAGCGGTCTTTCCCAACTCAGCTAAGGTTCTGCAGCTTCACTACTTCAGGGCCATCTAGTCAAACCTTTTCACCTTCGCACTCTTCGAAGGAGAGTTGTGTATTGTTCCACAGGTTTCCCAAACTCCACGTAACCTATGTCAAGTCTCTGAGTAAAGCTCTTCTCAGCTGGCCTAGTAGAGTGAAAGGGAGGCCAACCCCCCCCCCCCCCCACTGCACCAGCTGGAACTAGAGGGGAAGTGCGTAAGTCCTCAGCAACTCTCCTGAGAATGTCTGTGTCCTACTTCTCCAAATTCTCATCTCCAAGACACTTAACAGATCTTTGGGGGGAGGGGGGTGGTGAGCCAAAGGTTACAGGACTGGTTTTTAGGCCACCTTAGTTGGAAGTCCTGCACAGAGATCGAACACTTCAATTTGGAATGTAGAGTATCTGATAAAACTAAAGTGAGACAAGAGAAATTACATTTAAACCTTATCAAACATGTATTAAATTGTAGTAATTTTTCTTTAACCTCTTCTTTCCTCCAGAACTGCTGTAAGACCTATGAAAGCAAAAATCTTCTGACTTTACTCATAATGCCTGGTATATTGTTATAAGTATTTGTTGACTGATGTGTGAAGAAATGAATATATGTAGATTATGTAACTGACTTTTTTCCTCTCTGAACGAATCATTTAAGTCTGATAAACTTTAGTACTCAGATGTAAGTACATAGATTCATACATAATTATTAAATTTTAGCTGTATTATTTCCAGACCTCAAAAAAAATTATCTTCTCAATTTGTGTTGCCTCAAGAGGAGAGTAATATATTTTATTATCTCAAAGTTATATTTCCCTCTGAATAGGGGCTACATATTTAAATGTGAAGTTCTTTACATAGAAGAAAAACATTAAGTGGAAGTACTGTAGAGAATTAGTTCCATTTAGCTATTACTCAAGTATACTAAATGCACTATAAATAGGCTATACCATTTTCATTACTTTTTATTTATTTATTTATGATTTTAGTACTTATTTACATACCTTGTGGGGAATTGGTACACGTACATAATACATCTTAATTCCTCATTTTTTTGTCTGCTTTCCTTCCCTCCCTCCCTCCTTCCTTCATCCATTTCTTGATGCCTTTCTTTTTTTTTGTATATGTTTGCAACATATAATGTTGACATTCCTTGTGTGAAGTTGGTACATGTACATAACACATCCTAATTCTTTTTTTCATTCTCTTCCATTCCCCTGCCATCTCTTGATCCTCTTCCCAATTGAGAAAGATCTCTCTACTTCCTGTTATCTTTTATTTTACTCTTTATTTATACTTTGAGTTTCTCATATAAGAGAAACCATGTGATATTTAAACTTGTGTGTCTCACTTATTTCACTTAACATTATTGGCTCATGGTGCATCACCTACAAATAAATTATCTTCATTTATGGCACAGTAGTACTCCATTTTGTGTAAATAACCACACTTTCTTTATCTATTCCTCTGTCAGTGGACATATAGGCCACTTCCAAGATTTAGCTGTTATTGTAATATGATGTTTTTAACATGATGTCTTCTAGGAAGGTACCCAGAAGGGGAATAGTTGCGTCAAATGGAATTTCTAGTTTCAGGTTTCGGGAAATCTTTATACTGATTTCCAAAGTGGTTGTACTAGTTTACATTCCTAACGACAGTGTAGAAGGGTTCTTTTTTCACACTCAGTCTCACCAGCATTGGTTATTATTTGATTTCTAGATGATGACCATTGTTTCTGGGTTAAGATGGAATCTCAGTGTTGTTTTAATTTGCATTTCTGTAGTGGCCAGCAAGACTGAACATTTCTTCATGTAATTATTAGTCATTTGTACTTTTACTGAGAAATGTCAATTCATTTCACTTGCCCATTTTTTGATTGGGTCTTTTATTTTGGAGGGTCTAATTATTTTTCAGTTCTTCATGTACTGTAGATATTAGTCCTCTGTCCAAGGAATAGCTGACCAAATTTTTTTTTCCATTCTGGAGGTTGTCTTTCCTCTATTGGTTGATTCTAATGCTGTGTAGAAACTTTTTAATTTGATATGATCCCATTTGTTGATTCTCAGTACTATTTCCTGTGCCACTGGGTTTCTGTTCAGAACGTCCTTGCCTATACCTATGACTTCAAGAATTTTACCCATTTTATCTTCCAGTAGGTTAAGTGTTTCTGTTTTAACATTTAGTTGTTTGATCCAGTTTGATTTTAGTTTAGTACATGGTGAGAGATTTGGGTCTAGACTCAGTCTTCTGCATGTGAATAGCCAGTTTTCCCTACACCATTTATTAAAGAAGCTATCTTTCCTCTGGTATGTTTTTGGCCCTCTTGTCAAAAATCAGATAGCTGGATGTGCTTGGGATTGTTTCTGCATCCTCTATTCTGTTCCACTGGTCTTCATATCTGTTTTATTTGCCAGTACCATGCTGTTTTTATTTATTTATTTATTTATTCCAATCCTTGTAGCTTCGTAATATAACTTCAAGTCAGGGATTGTGATGCCTCCCACTTTGCTTTTGTTACCCAGGATTATTTCTGCTATTTTGGGTCTCTTTTGGCTCATATACGTTTTAGGATTATTTTCTCCAGTTCTGTGAAGAATGCTGCTAGACTTTTGATTGGGAATATATTAAATCTGTGTATCAGTTTTAGAAGTATGACTGTTTTGACTATATTTGTTCTGCTTATTTCCTTTTAATTGCTTATATTACATACATTTCTAAGAAACAAGAATTCTGTCTATGTAGTTCTTTTTACTTTTTAACATTTCTCACGCTATGAACTATGTTCACATCATCCTTTCCTGCTGATGTCGAAGGAAGATGACACATTTTCCAGGAGGGGATAAGGATGGGAAAATGAATAGCAAGAACAAGGGAGGATGGTGTGTTAGCTTTCTGTCATTGTGACAAAATGCCTGAGAAAATCAACTTCAAGTAGGAAAGGCTTATTTTGGTTTCAGTCCATGGTAAGTTGGCCTCTGGTGAGCTAGAAAAGTCATGGTGGAAGGGTATGACAGAGGAAAGGTACTCACCTCATAGTGCTCAGGAAGGAGGAGAGAAGGTAGTACTCATTGATAGGCTTCCTTCTTCCACTTTTGTTCTCCTCAGGAAATCAGCCAATTGAATGATGCCACCCACATGCAGGGAAGGTCTTTCCCCCCTCAATCTGTTGTCTCACATGCCAATCATCTTTGGAAACACCCTCACAGACAGAGCCAGAAGTGTGCTTCACTAATCTCCCAGATGTTTCTCAGTTCAGTCAAATTTACAATAAAATTTAGTCATCATAGATAGCCTTCAGATTACTGTATTGTGGAAATTATGCCAAAGGTTTCATCATTTTGGTGCTCATAGTCTGCCTCCCTGCAAGAATTCCTGTCATGAAAAATTTCATGATGTACTTATTTATTTTTTTGTGTGACAATATAAAACCATGAGCACTAAGGTGATGGTTTTTTGGAGTCAGTCAAATAGCTGGGCTTTCAAAACATTTCCTATGTTTTGGCCTTTGCCTTGCCTTGCCTTCCCCTCTTTTTCCTCCCTTTCTCCTCCCTCCCTCTTGATCCCTCCCTTCTTTCAGTCCTTGCTTGCTTCACTCCCTCCCTCTTTCCTTTCTTCCCTCCCTTCCACACATTCTCCCCATTTAATATCCTAATCATGGAATACATCATTGCTGTAGAGATGGAGAAATACTTTGATCAGAATAGTTTGAATGCCCCTCAAATTTCATTACTTCACCTACACACACAGCTAGTTTACACAAATTTGCCTTTCAAAGATGAATAAATCAGGGCTGGGGATTTAGCTCAAGTGGTAGAGCTTTTGCCTAGCAAGCACAAGGCCCTGCATTCTATACCCAGGACCAAAAAAACCCCCCAAAAAACCATGAATAAATCAATTTTTTCTGCACTGTTCTTTCCAACTGTAGTAACCCAGAGTAACTCCATTTAGTCTGTGTTCAGATTTATTGCAAACGTTGCATTTATGTAGAATGCCCTGAGGTGCCCACAGTGTGACATAGTGATGTTGCTCATGTTTGCTCTCCAGTTTTATGAAGAACTAGTTTCACATAGATAGATATTTCTGCATGAAATTATAGTTTTAAAATTCCTATTTTTTTCCCAGTAGAAATTTTTGGATTTTTATTTCAGTTTTCTTTCATTTCATATATGTTCCTTTATTCTTATCTTCCAAAGGGAGTACCAAACAAATTATATCTACAAGTAATAACAACATATGACTCATTTCTCCAGGATTATCACACTAATTTGATAATACATTGTCACATTAGCATTTGCTTTCTTTCCCTTGTGAAAGGTAACCCCATTTGTTGTTACCTCCTTAAACAAGAAAACCTAGTTTGTGTTCTCTGTGTTCCCTGAGATTGATTTTAGTTCACCAAAAAACCCACAAAACTATAAAACAAAAGGTGAAAATACTTAAAGCCAAAAATATTAAATTCATAGTTAATAAAAGGACAACATATATTTGCTTGGAATGAATTATATTGAGTATTATTCTGTCATATTTCTATCAAGTTCATACCTATACTTTTGCCTGATAAAATATAATTTAAAAAAGTATAGCTCAAATTATCTGTGTACTGTATAAAATTTTCTCTAAAAAATAATGAATTTAGCTCATTTATTGTTATTTTCATTTTTTCGTAACCCACTGTATGTATGACTATCAATGAATTTGTAAAGTATCATTTTTGAGCCTTTTTGGTCGTTTCTCTTCTTTTTAATATATTTACTGTAAAAGTTAAAGTGACAGTGAAAAATTGTCCAAATCAGTATGTATTATAATTTACAATAATGACATGTTTTTCCTGGAAATAAGTATAGAAAAACTGAAGTATGATGACAGAAAGTGTTTTGTAATACAGAATTCTATATTCAAGTGTTCGGAGGGGGCTAGCAGGTGGCATAAGAAGAACTAATTATTTTCAGGTCTTTCAGCTTTTCAAGAAAAGTTAAAATTTGTTTTTATAAGATTGTTCTGATTTTTAAGTATTAGAAATTATTTTTGAAAAACACTGTTCTGTTTTGCACTGCATGGGCTAAACAATTCCGTGTAACCCTTGGGTGACCTTTTGTGAGTTCTTAGTGATAATTAAGAGTGTGGGTTTTGTAGTAGAAAGCCTGAGGTCAGATTATGCGTATTATTATAGGACATGAGCAAGTGACTTAACCATATTGTACTTCATTTTCTTTCCTGTCATGTGGATAATAATTCTACCTCTTATAATATTTTAGTGTTAGTTGAATGAGGAAATCTTTATGTATAGTTTAGCACAAGTGGCATATAAGTGTTCAAGTAAATTTGGTGATGCTGATGTAAAGGTGAAGTTTTACAGTCTTTATTGACTTCAATGTATTAAACTGACTCATAGGCTTTTTAGGGGGATAGCATGTAGAGAACATCTGAGTACCTTGAATATCAAAGAGTCAAACTCAGTTAGAATTTGCTTTGGTTTTTGTTTCACAGCAGTCATCTTACATTTATTTAGGGGAAAACAAAACTTTACAAAGAAGAAATGAGTTAAGTGGTACTAATATTCTCTTTCCAAACCCGGTGCTTATTGCACCCTCACCCTTGCTGTCATCTTTCTGAATTCTTCATAAACTTTTGAAGTGACAGATGTAAATATCCAAAGATGGCCAGAGTAGTATGTCTCATTCCACATATTGTTCTTGCAGTGTGATGAGGACACTTCCCAAAGAGGGGTTTATTTCCATTAAAACATTGTGACTGCCTCAAAGATGGAAATTAGACAGAAGTGATGCTGTGTGCCTTCCAAAACTGGGTCTGGAAAATACCATACACCTCTTCATTGTTCTCCTGGTACATTTCCTCTTGGAACCCGGTAGTTACACTATCAGGAAACCCAGGTGTATCTTTTTCTGAACTATGACAACAAAGCACCACTAAGAGGATGGCTTAAAACAACAGAAAATGATCATTTCATTGTTCTAGATCCTGCAAGTCTGAAATTAAAATGTTGGTAGGGCCATGCTCCCTTCAAAACTCGTAGGGGCAAATCCATTGCTTCTTCCTAGCTTCTAATGATTTGTGACAATGTTTGGCCTTCCTTTCCTTACAGATGCATCACTCCAATCTTCCATCTTCACATGGTGTTCTCTGTTTCTCTGCATGGTCTTCCATCTGTGACTATCTGTCTCTGTGTTCAAATTTCTATTTATAAAGGACACTGGCCATATTGGATTAGCGCCTACCCTAATGAACTTGATTACCTCAGTAAAGACCCTGTCTCCAAATAGGGACACATTCTGGGGTATTGAGCATCAACCTACATTTTTGGAGGGGAAACAATACAACCTGTACACAGCACCAGAGAGGCCACGTGTTGATTGAAATTCCATCTGACAGCTGGAATCCACTGCCACTCACAGACGTGAAGACGTCTTTGAGGTGACTGTTGTCCCAACCATCATCTGACTACAATTATATGAGACATACTGAGCAAAACCCTACCTAAATGAGCACAGTCGACACTTAAAATATGAGCGATACTAACATAGTGGTTACTGTTGTTTTAAGTTACCAAATTTTGGGGCCAAGTGGCAATAAAATGACTGAAGCATGTCATGTGGGATGGTAAAGCTGTTTCTTCCCACAGGGAGAACTCTGCAGTTTGATCCTGTGCTTGGATCAGACTGGAACTGCCTCCTGCCTAGGCTTGCTTTGGTACTTTTCAAGTTAAAAATAATCCTTCTGTCTTCTTGGATGCTTGAAGCTTCATTTTCTAACCTATACCAACAAATCACTCATTCCTTATATGCAGCTGTCAATCTGTACCTCTTCTTCAAGCCCTGCCTTGGCATATATGGTATTCATTTTTCATTCCGGAATTTGGGAATTGGAAATGTATGTACATTTCCACTGCTTTTTCTAAATAGACTAACCATGTTGATTATCTATGTGAAGTCTACCTCTGCTGGCTGGGTTGTCTGGGGCACGGTTGCAACCTGACAGTTGCCTTCTGGGAATATAGACATGACCTCAAAGCACCAAGAAGGGATGTGGAAGGAGGAATTTTCATGTTATTTTATATGGATACTTATTGATCCAGAAGTTAGCAATTAATATTTTGGCAATGTTCTATTATTTAAGGAAATGGAAAAAGTGTTGCTTTGGTTACTAATATAGCCCAACACCTAGAACAATTCTAAAAATCAAACTTTCAATAAATGTAGGATGAGTGAACAATTTGAAAGTAATTCTTTTGTGATGTCATATCAAGATCATTCATTTTGATCTACATTCTACCACTTTAGCTTTTGCAATGAGGGAAAGAAAAAAAATTATTTTAGATTAACCCTATGCACAGGTCAGCAATCATACTTTGATGTCTCTCCGTAATACAGTCATTGTTAAACCCCTTGTGTACCTCTCAGAATGGGGCACAGAGAAGTTCAGCCTGACTCACTGGTAAGCAGACTCCTTAAATTCTACCTGAGGTTTGACTACCTAGCACTTTATGTTATGGTACCTGTGTGTATACACATGGGAGTAGATAAAACTAAAACTTCATGCACCTATCTTCTCTTGAAGATGGACATTCTGTGTTTAATCAATTAACCCATAACAATTCAGTCAGGAACTATAGTATTCATTTTCATCTGACACATTTAAATCATCATTCCATATATTGTAAATAAAGATTCTTCTCCCAAAATGTCATTACGCGAGTTAGTTTTGGTGTTGTCTTCCGGGTACTGATAATCACGGGAGCTGACACAGTTCATGAGTATGGCGCCACCTTGTGTTTCTTAAACAGAGTCAAGACTAGTTTTGATTTTTTTTTTTTTTTCACCTAAGAATAACATAGTTATTCTTTTTCTGTGTACTTTCAGTCCTTGGATTTTTCTTTGAAACTTGATCTCATTATGATGTGTTTTACTTATTTGTGCATTTCCTTGTGTCATTTCCCTTGGAAGTTATCTCTGCATGTATAACATTATGCTGTAGTAGATGTCATTTCAACTTTCAGAATTTTTTTCTTCAGAATTTTTTCTTCAGAATTTTTTTCAAGGCACGTATTACTTCTGTATTTCTCAGGCTATAAATAAAAGGATTTAATACAGGAACTACTATTGTAAACAAAATACCAGCTGGCATGTCTTTATCAGCTTCTTCAAGCAAATTTGGTCTAATGTACATGAAGAAAATAGACCCATAGAATAATGAAACAGACAAAAAATGTGATGCACAAGTGGAAAAAGCTTTGGCTCTTCCCTCTTTAGATTTCATTTTGAAAATTGTTAAGACAATGTAGATATAAGAAATTATGACACTACCTATTGTGAAGACTTCAATGGAACCTGCAAAAACAAACAGTATAAGCTCATTGATATATGGGTCAATACAGGAGAGTCTGTACAAGGGAAGAATATCACAATAAAAGTGGTTGATGTGATTAGACCCACAGAAAGTTAACCTAAACAGAAGCCCCACATGAATCATGGAGTGCAGGTTTCCAGCTATGAAGGCCCCTGTTGTCATCTGGATGCAGAGTCTCTTTGACATCATGGTGTGGTACTGCAGCGGGTCACATATGGCGACATAGCGGTCGTAGGCCATCGCTGCCAGAAGAAAGCAGTCTGCGGTTTCAACGGTGCAAAGAGTATAAAACTGTGCCATGCACTCATAGAGGGAAATCCTTCTGTCCTGAGAAAAGAAGTTCTCTAACATTTTAGGAGTAATAGCACAGGCACAACAAGAATCCACAAGAGCCAGGCTACCCAGGAAGATGTACATCGGTGTGTGAAGCTGATGCTGTGTACAAATCAAGGCCACCAAACCCAGATTCCCCATCATGGTGATCAGATAGATGGTGGAGAACACCAGAAACAGAAGGGTCTTCAGGTCTGGGTGATCTGCAAATCCTGTGAGGATAAACTCGCTTTTCATGGTATTATTTTCTTCAATTATTTCCGACATCTCTGAAAAAAAATTAGAAATAGGTGCTAGTTTATAACACACCAAAATCCCCATTGAGCTCTCTTTGACTGAAAGGTAGAAGAACATCTTCCACATGACACCTGGACTTTGGTGCCTGGATAATGTTATCAGTCTTTCATAACATTATCCATTTGACTATTAATAGAATATTTCCAGAATGTATTTTCAAGGGAAACTTCATATTTAAGGTATAAAGTTTTTGAGAGAAATATTCAAGGCAAAAACTTTCTCTATCTGGGTTAGGTAAAGCTGATTTAAGAATTTCAGTGTCAGCAGTTGGAATCAGTGTTCCCAAATAAGTTCAGTGATTGTATACATTGTGATTAAGAATGTCGTTTAAAAGCCTATTGCTGTTCATAGCAGCATTAGCACAGTAGCCCAAAGGTAGAAACAACCCAAATGTCCATTGCCAGATGAATGGATAAATAAAGTTTGTTACCTTCTGACACATGTCGTGATGTGGATGAACTCTGAAGGTATTATGGTATGTAAAATAAGCCCAACACAAAAGGACAGGTATTATGGATGTCGTTTACCTGAGGGGCCTACAGTCGCCAGATTTACAGAAACAGAATATAGAATAGTCGTCACCAGGGAAAGGGAAGGAAATGGAGCTATTATTTAATGGGTTTGTAGTTTTTATATTGAGAACACGGAAAAATGTCAGAGATGGTGATGATGGTTTCATGATGTGAATGCGCTTTGTGCCTCGGACCTATTCACTTATATACAGCTAACATGATCAGTTTTATGCTATAACATGCAATTTTATGCTATAGTTTACCATAATAAATTAAAGAGATTTTAATTTGGGTATTTCTAGTAGTTTATTGTGAACTATATACTTAAAATGCTTTGGAAAAAAATATGTTATCTATAAGATTTTTATATCCCAGGGGAGTGGGGAGGAAGAGTAATGTGGTTGGAAGTAGGGAGGAGACCAAAAGGAAGGAGAGGAAAGAGATAAAATGCCATGTCTGTGGCGCGAAGCTTCTAGGTTACTTATTATACCATTTGTGCATGCAATGTAAAACTATGCATGTGTTCATGCACATAAATAAATACAAATGCTATGAAAAGAAATCAGAGAAACCTTAAAGTTTAAAAGTTTTGAAATTTAATTTTGTAACTGTATGATAAAATTGTGAGTAAAATCAAATTTCAAACACCAATTAGGAGATTATTTGCAATAAATGGAATAATGTTTGTCTAGTTTCAGTCTATGGAAAGCTTATATAAGTGAAAGAAACCCTAGAAAGTAAGTAAAGGATAGCAACAGAAATACTTCAGAAGAAAAAAATTTAACGTTGAAACTGCTTAGTTTTATTAGTAATCAGAGAGATATCACTTGTAATCCTATGAGGCCATATTTACTCTATCATGATTTTACTTTTTTATGATTTTGCTTTTTAAAAGAGAAATGGTAATATACAATGTCTAGAATACAGTGAAAAGGGACCCTGTTTGCACACCTGGTAAATGTATACATTGATGCAATCATTCTAAAATAATTTGGTAGTAGATTCAGGCAACACCTAAAGGTTCATACCCTTTGACCAATGAGGGTGAATGTATCAAATGAAATAAGAAACTCAGAAAATTTTACATATAATGATGTTCATTGTAATGTCAGTGAAAAATTCAAAACACTTAAGTGGTAACCATTTAATCAGTATGGTTAAGTAAATGTCAACTGTCCTTATGACGATGTGTTATGAAATCATTAAAAATTGCGTTTACTTAGAATATTTCATGAAATGATAAAATACACAAAAAATACTGTATAAAAGAGAAAGTTTTATGTACAGAATGATTCTAATTTCCAAATTAATATTTATGTGTGATGGTAAAAATAGTAGTATGGAGACACATTGAAATGCCAGTACCAGTTTTTTCTTTGCAATGAAATTATAGGCTTTTTTCCCTTCACATTTTGTTCTATTCCGAATTCTCTACAATGACTATGATGTTTATAATCAGAAAACAAAAATTTCATTAAGTAAATAAAAGACAGGTTTAGGTCTACTGTGCTTCATAAGTTGCTAATTTATGAATAAGTGTTAGAGATCCAACTAGTGTTTTCTGTAATTTAAAATTCTAAAATGGATAATGTCACAATGAATGTATTGAGGAAGTACTCGCTCAATTTCTGTGACAATGACATCAACATTTAGAAATAATAACAGTTTGCTGACTACCTTACATGTATCCCAAACCACTTGGTAATATATTCACATATTGTAGTAATACATTCTTAAGATGATGACATGTTTTATGAAAAGCAATATCCAAGTGTCAACTTTTATGCTTTTGAATATCAAGTATCCCTGAGATCTTCTAAGATTTTGTTATGCTCACATTTACTAAAATGTCCTTCTCTGTGCTACTTTCCTTCTTTATATCACCAGTTGCTCCTCATGGACATTGCCAGATTGACAGTATTCGGGGTAATCGTTGACCACAACCAAAGTCTGA
The DNA here is from genome assembly GCA_004026905.1 of Hystrix cristata. Taxonomy (NCBI): domain Eukaryota; kingdom Metazoa; phylum Chordata; class Mammalia; order Rodentia; family Hystricidae; genus Hystrix; species Hystrix cristata. The sequence goes on along the minus strand of PVJO010016087.1, from coordinate 6,231 downwards.
ATTTCTTTTCTTTTTTCTATTTTAAAAAAAATTTTTATTAGTACATGTTTGGAGTACATAATGTTTACATTTGTTGTAGGGAATTGGTACACATAGATAACACATTTTAAATTTTTTCCTCTCTTCCTCCCCTCTTTTATTTTTTCCAGCATCAGATCTTATAAAATTAATTATCATATCTACAGATTATAAGCCAGATAAATAAGTCAAAGAACATATAAAACATGTAAGACAATTCTACTAAGTAAATGTATACTTTTAGATACGTTGTCCAAGTTGGATTACAATACTTTTTTTTTTAATCTCTCTCACCCTTTTTTCCTGTTATTTTAAGAATAGAGAAAAAGTATTTTGGAGAGATGTAGGAAAATCTGTTCTTTTTTAGTTTTCTGAAAATATTACTGACTTTAAAACTTTGAGATATTCAGGGGCTGATACCATTAAGAATAATATTTAAAAATGAACATCTGAAATATATACAATTTAAATTCCTTTTTGTTAAATGTCTTGCCCTTGTCAGCTTAAACTCACTTGACATAAAACAGTTTTCTTCAGTTTTCCCAGTTGCTTATAATTGATCAAGCTGAAATCAGTTTTACACTGATACTTCATTTCTCTAAGCTTTAAAAGATAATAGCAATCTCCCTAACATTAAATTGGAGATTGAAAAGACAGGTTTGAAATTATAGTACTTTTTAATCTAATTTGTTTAATATATAGGGAATGTTCTACACAAAGAATTTAAATGCTATTTCATTGTTCAAGTCAACAACCCATTTCATCAACTGACATTATTTAAAGAAATTTCCAAAACTTTACCAAGTACTCTTATTACTATAAAAGTTCTTATTTAGTTTTTGGTAAACTTAGGCTCTTCTTGAATTCAGAGGTGATACAAGTGAACTGTAGTCATTTATCTAGTGCTCACATAATAGATTTCAAAGTAAATAAAAGGCTTCAAAAATCTAAAAATTGAGAAATTAGAATTTTCAGGGAAAAATCTCTAAATAATTTTTTAAAGTACATATGTTCAGAGATTAATATTGGTAGCAAAAAAACCACTTTAAATTCTTTCTTACCTGTATTTCTCAGACAAGAACTTTATAGAGGCCAGCTGGTTACCTGGTGGATGTTATCTTTTAAAGGAGAGCCATCGATAAACTCTATCCTCATGAATATATAGGATAATATTTCTACAAAGAGGTCAGTTCTAATATTTATGTCATTGGTAGGGAATGGTTTAAATAACAAAATAATTCTAAGGGGATTTACTTGGCATTGATATCAGATTATAGCCTTGGAGGCCCAATCCTCTCAACATCACAGATATATTAAATTGGGATAATTAACTGTATCCTTTGAGACCTGGGCAGCAAGGTAAATGCCCATTTCTTTAAAATTTTGCAATCAAAATACCAATAAAATTCTTCAAAGAATTAGGGAAAACAGTCTAGAAATTCACATAGAACCAGAATAGAAAAGGCAGTCCTGGGTAATAAGAGCAAAGCAGGAAGTATTACAATCCTGAATTTGAAGTTATATTACAAAGCTACAGTGATAAGCACAGCATGCTCTGTGGATCAATGAAACAAATAGAAGATGCAGAAACAACCACAGGTGCATTTAGCTCTCTGATCTTTGGCAAAGGGGCCAAAACATGCTGGCTAGAACAGCCTCTTTAATAAAGGATGTGGGAAAAATTTAGAAGACTGAATCTTCTAAACTTCTAAACTTCTAGACTTCCAAATTTCTAAACTTCTAGACCCATACCTCTCACAATGTTACTAAACTAAAATCTAAATGGGTCAAAAATCTAAGTGTTAAAACAGGACTACTTAATCTGTTGGAAGGAAAAATAGGTAGAAATCTTGCAGACAAGCAAAGGCAAGGACTTTCTGAACAGAAGCCACTTTTCACAGGAAACAGTAGTGAGAATCAACAAATGAGATCATATCAAATTAAAAATCTTCTGCACAGCAAAATAAACAACCAAAAAGAGTGAAAAGACAACCTACAGAATGAGAAAATATTTTTTCCAGATGTTCCTCTGACAGAGGACCAATGCCTAGAATATATGAAGAACTCAAAAAATTAAATCCCCCAAAATAAAAGATCGAATCAAAAATGGGCAAGTGAAATGAATGGACACTTCACAGAAGAAGAAGTTACAAATGGCCAATAAATACATGAAAAATGTTCAACATCTGTGGTCATTACAGAAATGCAAGTTAAAACAACACTGAGATTCTATCCTACTCCAGAAAGAATGGCCATCATCAAGAAATCAAATAATAATGAGTATTGGTGCAGCTGCAAGGAAAAAGCAACACTCATTTATTGTTGGAGGGAATGTACCATAGTATAACCACTATGAAAATCACTATAAAGATTCCTCAAAAAACAAACTAGAAATTCCATTTGACCCAGCTATTCCTCTTCTAGGTATCTTCTTGAAAGAGTTAGCGACATCAAATTACAGTGATATAAGCATTCTTGTGTTCATAGCAGTACAATTCATAATAGCTACATAAAGTGTTCTATATGTCCATCAACAGATGAATGAATAAAGAAAACGTGGTATTTACACACAAAGGAGTACTATTCTGCTATAAATAAAGATAAACTTGAGTCATTTGTTGTAAAATGGATACTTTGAGCTGATAATGTTAAGTGAAATAAATCAGACACACAAGCTTAAATATCATGGTTTTTTGTTTATGAGAAACCCAAAATATAAATAAAGAGCACATTAAAAGATAGATAATAGGAAATAGATACATCTTTTGTAAATAGAAAGAGGACCAAGAGATGGAAGGAGGGGAAGAGAATGGAAAAATAATTGAGATGTGTTATGTACACGTACCAGCTTCCCATGAGGAATGTAATCATGTACTGCAAACCTGTACAAATTAGAAAAAAATTGAAAAAAAGAGTAAAAAAATTAAGGGTTGTATATGGATTTTCATTTTATACCATTTATCTTCATCAGTAACCTGAATGTAAAATCCAAAGTGAGAACAAAATTTACACTGGAGTAGTTACAAAAGGTTTCATAGTAGAAGTGAGAACTAAAGTAAGATTGGTTGCATCAGAAGGGAGAATGTGTGGTGTGATCAGAGGTTGGAAAGATTATCTTTTGCGGGGGGGGCGTGATATTAGGGTTTTATTTTAGGAGCTCCAGCCTCACAAAAATTAAATTTATTTGTTTTCAATTGACAAATACAATTGAATACATTAATGGTGTATAATATGATGCTTTGACGTGTTTGTAAATTGTGGAATAGCTCAATCTGCTTAATTATTGTATATGCATTACCCCATGCACTTATTATTTGTAGTGAGAACATTCAAAATTTACTGTCAGAAATTTCCAGTATACCATAATTTTGACAAAATATTACCATACTGCCCAAGAAAATAAACTGAAATTATTATTCTTATCTGGCAATTCATATCATTTGAACAATATCTCCCCTGCCTTTTCCTTCCTATTCCTGGTAGCTCCTAATCTGTCTAGTCTTAGTTTGAGATGTTCAGTTTCTACACATGAGTAAGATAATGTGGTATTCATCTTTCTGCACCTGACTTACTTCCCACAACATAATGGCCTCTAGAGTTTCACTGTGGTTATAGTTGTACAATTCTGTCAGTGTGGTAAAATCTATTGAATCTTAGATTTTAAGTTTGTAAATTACGTGGTGTGCAAAATTTTAGTTGAGTAAAGTTGTTTTATTTTTTTTTTAAATGACTCTACCAATTCATGTTCTCTCCAACAGTACACAACAAATTTCTTTTCTCTGTATTCTTGCTGATACCTGCTATATTTTGTCTGTGTGGTGACGGTCACTCTCCAGTTCGTTGGATGTATCTTCTTTTGATTTTATTGTAAATCTCCCTTCTGATGCAACCAATCTTACTTTAGTTCTCACTTCTACTATGAAACCTTTTGTAACTACTCCAGTGTAAATTTTGTTCTCACTTTGGATTTTACATTCAGGTTAGTGATGAAGATAAATGGTATAAAATGAAAATCCATATACAACCCTTAATTTTTTTACTCTTTTTTTTCAATTTTTTCTAATTTGACAATAGATAGTACTTGGCCTTTTTCTATTTATCCTTGATTACTTTTATTTTTGTTAATTTTATTGGTACATTTGAGGTATACATAGTGATCACATTCATTTTACGGAATTTGTATCTGTCCATGATATATCTTGATTCTTCTTTTTCTCGAAACCCCTCCCCCCACCTCTCTTCCTCTCCTTATTTACAAAAGCTTTGTTTCCATTTTTCCTTCTAGTCTTTTTTTTTTTTTTTCTTTTTCCCTTCCACCCTCTCTCATTCTCCTTTCCATTTGAACATTTTCTTCCTATTTCCCAATATCTATTATGCAATCTTTGGTCACTTGAATGTCTTCCTTTGAGAAATCTTTATTCAGGTCTTTTGCCAATTATCTAATTGGGTTGTTTTCTTTTATTCAATTGAGTTTCTTTTCATTATTCGTTGGGATTTTTTTTCAGAAGCTTTTTAATTTTATGAATCCCATTTATCTATTTTTCCTTTTTTGCCTGTGCTTTTGATGTCATATAAAAGGCAAATAATTGCTCAGACCAATGTCATGGAGCATTCACCCTATGTTTTAGTCTAGTAATTTTATAGTTTCCAGTCTTATGTTTAAATATATAACCCATTTTGAGGGTTTTTTTTTGATATGTGGTGCAAAATAATAATTCATTTTCATTCTTATTCATGTAGATATTTTGTTTTCACCACACCATTTATTGAAGACTATTGTATTCGAATGGTGAGTTTTTGAAAATTTTGTTGAAAATCAGTTGATCATAAGTGCATGGATTTAATTCTGAACTGACTTTTGTTCAATAGTATGTGTCATGCCAGTACCACTCTGTTTTGATTACCATAGCTTTGTAATAGATTTTGAAATCAGAGAGTAAGATGTGTTGAGCATTGGCATTTTGGTAAATATTTCTTTCGTTATTCTTGTCTTTTGAAGTTCTATAGTAATTTTATGATTGTTTTTTCTATTTCTGTAAAAAAGAAATCCTTGAAATTATAATAGGGATTGCATGGAATCAGGGTACTATGCTTAGAGTTAGTATGGATATTTTAACAATATTAATTCTCCATAAATGCCTTTCTATTTATTTGTTTATTCTTGACTCTCTTTCACTAGTGTTTTATAGTTTTCACCTCTTTGGTAAATTTATTCCCAATTATTTTATTTTTTTATTTTGCTTGAGATTGTTTTCAATTTCTGTTTTAGAGAGTTTGTTTTTAGTGTATAGAAACACTATTGATTTTGTGGTTTTATTTTACATTCTGTAACTTTACAGAACATGTTCGATCGTTCTAATTTTTTGGGGGGATATGAAATCTTAAGGTTTTCTATCTATGTTTATGTTTACTATAAACAGAAAAGTGTAATTTTTCCTTTCACTGTGAATCCTTTTGATGTGTTTTTCTTGTCAGTCCTAGAGTCTGGGGTCCTGGAGACTGTTAGTAGTGGGATCCATGGTAAAGTTGGCCTTTCATCTCAGTTTTCTTATTTGTGCAGAGCCTCTCTGTATCTATCTCATAGCTGCGCTACCCAGCCTTGTGGGAGGAATGGCACAAGACATGTGAGATTATCTTATCTATACCCTTCAATGCATCATTCATCCTTATTTTTGTACTTTGGGCAGATTTCATAATCACTTGTATGGTTTATCTTTTGTGAAATTATTTTACTGCCGGAATAGTTGTTCCAATTGATGCTTCTGTCAGGAATATATGCTGAAAAATTCTAGTCCATCATCTTATTCTACCTCTTCTGAGCTGTTTTAGTTACTTTTCTCTCGTTGTTGGGACAGAATACTCGACACCCAAAGTTAGGGGAAGAAGGGTTTATTAGCTCACAGTCTGCAGAGGTTTCAACTATAGTCTGCTGGGTCCGAAGCAGGGCAGCATGGCAGAGGCAGGGCGGGCCCGGCAGCCAACCGACAGGCGACCGGCAGCAAAGCAAAGTGAGGAAATGCAAGGAATGTATGCAAATAAGCAATGCAAACAAGCAGCTAGTTAGCTTCTTCCTGTATCTTTTATCTAGGCTACCTGCCCCCAGGGCAGCCCGCACTCCCACCCCCAATCTCAGTCTCACATCCTTGATCCCAGCAGAACGATGCCAAACCGATCAATGGATCAATTTAGTAATCACACACTCTAGATCCAGCT
>PVJO010016086.1:0-43110 GCA_004026905.1 Hystrix cristata | reverse complement strand
TGTAGAAAAACCACATTTTCTTTAGCCATTCGTTGGTTGTTGGGCATTTAGGTTGTTTCCAAGACTTAGCTATTACAAATTGTGTTGCTATGAACATGGTTGTGCATACGTCCTTGTGGTATGACGATTTTAATTCTTCTGGGAAGATCCCCAGTAGGGGAATAGCTGGGTCAAATGGAACCTCCAGTTGTAGTTTTTTGAGGAATCTCCATATTGATATCCACAGTGGCTGGACATTCCCACCAACAGTGGAGGAGTGTTCCTTTTTCCCCACAGCCCCGCCAGTATTTGTTATTGGTTGATTTTTCCATATACGCGGTTCTTTTTAAACAATAGCAATTTTGTAAATGAGTCTTCTAAATTGCATCCCCATGCTCCAAATCTTTAGCAAGATATCCAGTGACATGAATGCCAAAAATCGCTCATATTTTAATTGTTCCTAACGCTGAAGATAGGCATTGTACTAAAATTCTGTAGCATAGAGGAGACAACCCTTGATGTTTTAGGAACTAGACTTAGCAAAATATTAAAAAGAACCATGTATTGACCAGTATCTTTGATAATTTTGTCCTTTAAAAGTATTTACTAATGTAAGACTCGGAATGTAGGGGGAAAGACCACAGCGATGAAAACATCTGGGCAAAAATACATATTCATTTTAGCACCAAAAACACAAGAATACATCAACTTGGAGGTTAAAGTCATGGACAAATAAGAGAATGTGAGAATCTGGAGGAAATATTTTCTTAACTGAAATTAGAAGAAATACACAGCAGGGTTTGTTGATGATGTCAGAAACTTCAAATATATTTACTATAATATGAAACTTTGAAAAAGACTGTAAACAATTGCATGAAGAAAATAACATAATTATATTGAGGAGTGTATTCCTAAGGGGAAAATGGCAACAGTGATGCAGAGAAACAAACATGTTTAAGAAAATTGATTTAAGTACGTGAATATGTGCCAAGAACAATTATTCAGTGTATCCAATTTTAATGATCAAATAATGAAATACAAAGTATAATTGCTTTAATTCTTCTTTAATATACCGAGAGGCATGTTAGTTTTAAAAATGCTTTGTGAAAATAGTTTTAAAAGCAAGTAAATCATAGAGAAAAGCAATAAAATGAATCTGTCAATACATGCATATTTTAAATGGCATATAATTTGTTAAATTAACAAATTTGGTTTTTAGAGGAGTTTTAGGTCCACACAAGTTGAAAAGAAAGCATAAAGATGTGTTATAAATCTCCTGGCCGCTCCATCACACACAACTTCCTTCACTGTAGCTATCTTCCACCAGCGTAGTGCATTTGTTACTCAGTGAACCTGTATTTACATTATCATTTTGCCTAAATACCATATATCCTTTTAGAGTACATGCTGTTGTGATTCTATATGTTTTTCCAAGTTTAAAATATGTATCAAGCATTGTAGTATATATCAGAATTTATGAATTAATTATGGCCCCCCAATCCTCTGTGTTTTGCATATTCATCTTTTCATTCTCCTGATCTCTGACAATCACTAATTTTTACACTGCCTCCATTTTTTCAAAAAATATCATATAATTGGAATCAAATGGTTTTAAGTCTTTTCCAAGTGACTTCTTTCACTTAGTAATATATATTTCAGTTTTCTTCCTTTTAATGGATTGATGTCTCTTCTCCTTTTAGTACTATTCTCTTGTTCTCGGGTACCACAACACAGTATCCACCCACTCACTAGTGCAAGGCAAATTTGTGGCTCCATATTTGCACAATTATGAATAAAGCCTCAAGAAGCATCTGTGTGCAGGTTTCTGTGGAGAAACTTATCCCATTTTGTCTTTGCACCAACAATAAAAAAGAGCTCCTTCTATTTCAAGTTCTTGTTTGGTGTCTATGTTTTGGATTTGGGGTATTTTAATATACGCGACATAGTATCTCAATGTTTTAATTGGCAATTTTCAAATGACATGGAACATTGAATATCTTATTTGCTTTCTGTATATCTTTGGTGAGTTATCTGTTTACGTTATTTTACTTTGCTTTTTAATTGGACAGTTAATTTTCCTGTTATATTTTAAGACCTCTTGTATATTTTGAATAACATCCCTTTATCAGATGTGTCTTTTAAATATTGTCTTCCAGTCTGTGTCTTGTCTTCTCATTTTTTTACCTTTCAAAACTGGAAGTCTATTTTTGTGGGGAGAGGAGTCCTGTGGATCAAACCCAGGGCCTTGTGCTTGGTAGGCAAGCGCTCTACCACTTGAGTTAAGTCCCCAAAACCTTGAAGTCTATTTATGAATTATTTCTACCATATATCATGCCTTTGATGTTGTGTATCATATATATCAGTCTTGATTGCATATTTTTTTTAGATTTACATTGCATAGTAAAATCTGAGGGGCACTAACACAAATATTGTTATGTTTTAACTTTAACATTCCATGTATTCATCATTGGCATGTAGGAAAGTGACTGACTTTTGTAGATTTGCCTTGTATTCTGCAGCATTTAAGTGTTACATAATTATGTATTAATTGGGTATTAATTCCAGGGGTTTATTTGTTGATTCTTTCAGATTTTCTATGTACATGGTCATATCATCTTCAAAAAACCAGTTTTATTTGTAGCTTCTCAAAATATATTCTTCCTATTGCTTTTTCTTGTCCTATTGTATAGCTTGGATTTCCAATACAGTGATGAAAATCACTGATGGTAAGAGACTTCATTAACATCACAGCAGGAAAACTTATGGAGCTCTCATTGTGCCTACAGGTAGTGGTAGAGTTTTTATAAGCTTGAGATTTTTCTATTCTCTTCAAGGAAGAGAAAAAAGAACAGCTTGTATCCTTGGAGGTGATGGTAAACATTTCAGTTTTTGCTCTGAGTAACTGAGTACAGAGGTGACAGGTTCTGATTGAAATTTTCACAACATAGCTCCAGCTCTTCTGCAGGAAATAGAGGGAGGAAAGTCCAGCAAAGGAGGTTAGTTATTATCAGACTTGGAAATGAGAGTGCTGAGTCCAGGATGGCAGGAGAGAGGGCTGCAAGAAGGGGTTAAACCTGGGTGGTTTTAAGGACAGGGCTGAAGGGTTGGGCTAATCTTTCCAAAGTGGGTTAGAGAGGTAAATGAGTCAAAGGCAACTCCAAGTGTTTCATCTGAGCAAACAGGTTCATAAAAACTTGAAAACCTGATGTAAGTAAGTTTCTTGATGTATACAATATCCTAAAATGTTAAATATTTTCCTCCTCCCTTCTTACTTTCTTTTTGACTAAATAGAGAATATAAATGGTCACATCACTAGTTTGATTTATTTTTATGACCCCTGTACAAAAAAGGACTGGAAATCAGGTAGATAATCTGAAGAGAGCCGAAGCTGAGGGAAAAAACTGAAGTTTAAAATTTAGATTTAGCATATAGCGATGAATGACTACTTTGTATCTGGAATTGTGCTAGGTGTGTAGACATGATATCTCATTTAATCTTCATAAATGTTCCTTTGAGATTGATGCTATAATACCCATTTTATTGGTGAAGAAACAGACTTGAAAAGGTTTAAAAGCTTGTTCAGTATTATAGAGACCCAGAACTATGATTTAAAGATAGTAGCGCTTTATCACCTGTCTTAGCGAATATTTAGTCTCCAAGTCTGTTCATTTCTCATGGCTCATTTCAGAAACATTGATTGACTGATAAAAGAAAATAAGTTTGCTTTGTGCATCTCTTCTAGATTATACTACTACCAGTGTTATGTATAACTACTGAGCCAGCCGCGTGGTGTCTCAAATTGTATATCGTCTCTGTTTTGTTGTTGGCATATCCTGTTTCCTCTCTGTGGAATGCTCCATCTTTACCTACCAGAAAAATTACTGTACCTTCCTAAAATGTCAGCTTGAGTGTTATAATTTCCCATACGTTTGTGCAATTTTCCCAGATCAAACTAAGGTGGCACATATCCATTTCTCCCATCCTACAGAGAAGCAATACTATTGTCATATTGCTCAGTGCTGGAATGTCTCCTTTACAAGGGTATGAGCTTCCCGAAGGCAGGAATTTGTCTTATTTGTCTCTGAACTTTCAGGACTGATTCACTGCTAAGTATACAGACTTATAACAATAGCATATTGTTGTGTAAATAGAAGAAACACTCAAAATCCACATATTGAGACTCCACAGCAAAAGATTTCTTTATACCTTGAAATGAGAAAGGTAAAATATATGTTTTGGTAATGCTGCCTGTCTCTGCCATGTAGTCCCTCTATAATAACTGAGTCTAGATTTGAACTTCTCTGAAGGGGATGTTTCTCTCTCACAGGAATTAGAAAATGTTAGAATACATCCAAATAAATGACAGCGATGCCCCTAACCTTGCCCAGGCATAAAATATTTGGAGGTTTCCCTCGGAAGCATGGGGTGGCACTATGAGGGCCTGAAGCTGTCTGCTTTGAAAACATACCCTCTGTGCTGTGGCAAGTCTCTAAGAGACCCTGCAAATTCCTCGTCTATCTTGGAGTTGTAACTAACAGTAAATCCTTCTGATGTTCCAAAATCCACCCACTAAAGTGACAGACATGCTTTGGGCCACTACACTGTAAAGAGCTGCTATTTTTTTCTTCTTTTTTTTTTTTTTCCACGTGTGTGTGTGCTACATGTGACAGACAAGTAAAGTACATTAGTTTTTATTTTTTTCTTAACTCTAATTTATGATGTAACAAAACTTACTGTGCACCGACTGTGCTGGGAGAGTTAAAGCAAAGGGCTCGCCTTCTCCTTGCTAGATATGGAGAAGCTGTGGCCTACTCTCAGCACAAGGAGAGGTGAAGATGAGATCTGAAACAGCAGAGTGGGAAAAAAGACACCACGTTCAGGAAGGGGACAGAAGAGAGAGACTCTTCCTCAGACTTGATGCGGAGAATTGACAAGTCCCACATTTCTCCATTGAAATTTATACCTTCAGGAGTTCACTTCATCATGGCTAATGATTTGTTTCACACGCACACACACACGCACATACACACCCCTGCAGGTGATGGAGGCCTCAGTTTGAGACCCACAGAAAGTGAAAGTGACAGAATAATGCTTCTGGGTCTGTGTGTACATTTCCAGGCAAAATTTATGTGTAGCACTAAACTGGGCTAAATGTACTCTTGCATTTTTGCTGCATAAGCATTATAAATTGTCCTTAATCCAGAGAATAAAAACCTTACATATATAGCATATATAGGATTGAGATTTGGCTATCTGTCGTTTGGGGTCTTATAGTGAAAAATTTGGTATTCAGCAAATTTATCTGTGAGTTAAGAAATCAATGACTTTTCGGCAAGGATATGTTGAATAAAGTTTCCTGGCACTTAACCAACTTCTCCCAAAAATTCGAATTCAAATTTCTTCATCGCCATAAGCACCAAATTTACAGACGTTTGATAAGCATTTTTGAATGAAGCAGAAAAATAACCTAATTGTTAATAAGACAAAAATAATAGCTAAGCTTTGTAAAGTGATGGGAGACTTCTTAATTGCCAAGCATTTAATATGTGTTAAATACTTAAGCATACTTAGACTAATTGAGAATTTTACATGCTTTCTATTAGTCAATTCTCACTATAAGGACATGTAGTAGTGTTTATTTCTCATATTTCTCATTTGACAGAGAAGAAAATTGAAACTCTGAGAGGTAACATTATTTCCCCAAATCCAAGCAGAGGCTCAATAGGTGGGCAATCAGGTTACTCTGAATCAAAATCCTTTGAAGTCCATAACAGCTTGTTCTAATCCAGAAATATTATGAAGAAGTCACTGTTATGTAATATATTTTTCCATGAACACATTTACATTTTAAAACAATTAAAATATATTTATTACACATATTCAAACCGCTTAAATACAAAGAGAAGGAGCTAACCATCATCTGAAATCCACCATGCAGAGATAATGAGTTAATGTTTGGGTGATCATTATTAAACATTCCTCTATGAATATATACTGAAAGATGTACAAGATTTTATATAAATGGAATAATACTGAACATACTGTTCTAAAATCTGTTTTATTTTTCACTCAGCAATATGTCATGGGCATCTTTCCATGTCAGTAAATATAAATTTGCATCACCATTTTTAATTGGAGCATAATTAGAAATCACAACATTTTAGAAATGCAAAAAATATCAGAGACTGTATACTCTGATCTCTAGTCCAGTGTTCAAGTACTCCAGGTAATTTTTCTAGCTGATAAGGAGGCACGTTTTACTGAATATTGTCAGTCAAAGATTATAGCTCTTAATTATGAGGGTTTTAGTAAAACTTGCCCTTTCTATATCCTTCCTCTACTTAAATCTATTTCTATGTTATTAAATCCAGCCATTATCGCTGGCTTTTCCTTTCTTCATTAAGATTTTCCAAAGCCAAATCCTTAGTTCTGTGTGTCTTCCTCATAATCAGAATTTCTAAACACCTGCCATATGGAGTAGCCTTCCCCAGCACCGCTCTCCTGACTCTAGAAACTGAGTAGAGTCTTTCGTTTGCCAGCATATAATTCAGTGGTGTTTCCCAGTCCAGTGATTTGGACACATTCATTCTCGTAGTGTAATGTAACAAATATTGTTCGAGAATGAAGAAATGATCAGGGATTTATAGAGAACTGGAACTACTATTAGTATCCACGGAATTTTAGATTTGTCAGCCTGCATAATAAGAACAGAACATCTTTTGTGAACTTTCCAGGTATGCCAGAGCAGCAAAAAGGACCCAGAGATATTTGTTCATTCCTACTGACTTTAGTATTTGTGCTGCCAAAGCAAGCACTATTCATTCCTTTTGAATAGTTATATTCTGAAGTCCAGAAAAATCTTGAAGATAGCATGGAAACCCCCACAGAAGTAGACCAACAGAATTTGGTCCTGTGTTACCCACTGTTTTTAACATTTCACACAATTAACTGTAGGCCCAAATGCTTCTAGAATCTTGAAAAGTGGTATATGATACTGAAGAGAAAGTGCTGTATTTGCTGGACTATGTATATATGCAAAATAAAGCTGCAAGCAACTTAACATAATAGTAAACAGTTTCCTTGAACCCATGGTCAGGTAGCTTATGTGTAGAAGGTAGACTGATCTTGGGGGACTATACTTCAAGTTAGAGCTCGCTTCTCAGAACTAATACAAAAGCTACTTTTGAGTTTTCTTGCTCTCTTGAAGACAGCTGAGTGTCTGGTTTGAGTAATTAAAATGCTAATTGGAAATTCACCACTCATCAGAGTAAATCACAATGAGTCAATTTTCTTTTCTTTCCTTTTTTTCTTTCTTTCTTTTTTTTTTTCCCCAATGTTTTCTCTGGTGATGGCAGATGTTGAGGTTGTGACTTTATTGTGTGTCCTAGATGTAGAGAAATATTCTATTCAAGATTGATCTTTCCCTCTGTATATCTGTTGATTGTCTACTTAAATTAACCTTCCCCAGTGAGAAGGAGATGTGATGGCTATGTCTGTAATTTACTGGCTGTGAAATTAGTTAGTCTGGATAATTCGTCCCGTGGGTGACAAGGGTGAGATCACAGTGAACCGCCAGGTGAGAATGAAAAATGGAAACTGGTTCTTCTGCTATTACATCCACAGATTTTACATGTAGGGGCTGAAAGGTGAATAAATATAGCAAGCCAAGTCTTTAGGTGACTCCTCCCCCATCACTTTATCTCCAGTCCACCCTTAGACCCAACACAACCCATTGAAATTTACTTGGGTCAGATCTGCTATTTAAAGTATGAAACCACCAGATGTCAGTGTGGGTGCACAGTTGTAATAATGAAGTTTCCGTCTTTGCCAAACAGTAAAATCTAGCCTAGTGAAAGAGATAGGCAGTGGGGATGTGAGAGTATTTGAGCTCTTAAACACTTCTATTTTCCTGAATAGGAGTTGACTCACAGTAGAAGATTATCATCTTAATTGCTTCCCTTAATATTCCATACAAGATTTTGGGCAATAGATTGTTAGTGAAGCATGTGCTTTTTTTCTAGCATGCTTTAAATAGATATTCTTTGAGGTTTGAGAAAGAATAAATTTCTCTGAGTGAAGGAATATATAAATTCTTCCCTTAATTATATATCCACTACTTCTTAGATTTTAAAATAAGTTAGTTTTTTATAAGTCTTCAAGATAGGGTATGCATTGCTTTCCGCATTAACTGGTTATGCTATTAAACAATATATTTTTCCAATAACACTTTGCAAGTACTGATTTCTAGAGTTTTTTTTTTTCTTATGGCAAATGGAAAGTGCAAGGCACAAAATGATTAGATAATCAGCTGACACACAACACTGCCCTCAATTTAATGCAAGAGTTTGTACCATTTCTCCACCCACATTTCTAGTGAGGAGTTTCCGAAAGATCTGGATGCAATACTCAAACAACTGGAACCATGAATAAAAGCAAACATTGGGTAAATAAAATGAGGGGTACTGAAATACTGCTAATAAAGTCTCCTTATGTGTTTTATTTAGCTCGAAACTCAGGTCAGAAAAGCGCTGGGCAATCCTAGAAACTACTAGGTTGACTAACAGATATTTGGTACAAAAATTATGGTACAGACAATAGACAACATAAGACCTGAGAGGGAAAACTGTGTATAGCACACATCTATATGCAGGAATTTAGAAAGCCATGCAAATACCCAGGGAAACATATACACTCAGAGAGGATCTGAAACACTCCTAACATTTCACCTTGAACTGGACCAGCTATGGGCATGGCTGACTGAATGTTAAAGTCCCAGCACAGAGGCAATCAACAAACAATGAGTGAGGTGTTTTTTTTGTTTGTTTGTTTGTTTATGTTTCCTTGCTTCTTCCTTTATTTTCTAAACTTTGGGATTGCAAGAAAATTTCTGTAAAAATACATGAGATAAAGGAACAGGGACTTCAATGATTAGTCTGAAAAGAACTACAGTTTTTGCAAAAGTATTTTGGCAAGGTCACAAAATAATAAACTTCTACACTTCTATAGACTTAAGTAATCAAAATATAAAAAAAAGAAAAATGAAAGGAAAAAATAGAGAAAAAGGATGAAAGAAGAAAAAAATACAAAACACAGCAGAATGAATGTGATTTCAAGAGTTAACACATTAAAATATTCAATACACAACAACAAAAGAACATCACAAAATATAAAAATAGAGCCAGGAAAATATGCCATATTGAAAGGGAGACAATAAACTGACAATAAGCAGTTCTGAAGAATCTTGGGCAAAAGACTTACTAGACAAAGACTTAAACTGACTGTCATAAATATTCTCAAACAGGCAAAAGAAACTACTGAAACAAAACTGAGGGAAGTCAAGCAAATAATGTGGGAACAAAATGAAAATATTCAAAAATGAAATAAAAATCATAAAAAGAACAAACATAAATTTTGAATTTGATGAAAAAAGAAATGTGAGAACAAATACTAAAATAAAGAATATATCATCAGTTCAAATAGGTTTGACACACACACACAGGAAACTGAAAAAAAAAAAAACTTAGGACTGGTGAAATTATTGAATCAGAGGTAGCAAAAGAAAAAGAGTAAAGAAACATGATCAAGGTATAGGAGCTGTGGGGTAACATCAATTAAGCCAATATAAAATTTGTGTGACTACTAGAATAGAGAAAAGCTAGGAAAGAATACTTAATGGAATAAAGCTCAAAATCTCTCCAAAATTATGCAACACATGAATCTATGGATCTAAAATTCTTTTTTTTAATTTTTTTAAATTTTATTTTAATGGTACATTTTAGATGTACATAGTGATAACATTCATCATAGGGGATTTGTACCTGTACATGACATATATTGTTGCTTCTTTTTTTCCCATTCCCTTCCCCTCACCCCCTTCTCCCTTCCTATTTACAAAAGCTTTGTTTCCAGAGGGACAAGAGAAATAAGAAATGGAAGGATCTAAAATTCTTAGTGAATTCCTAGTACAAAAACACAAGAAGACCACACCAAGATACACCATTACCAAATCATCAAATTCCATAAGCATGAATTAGTTTCCAAAGTACCAAGACAAAGTTATCTTCGTAAGTCTAAGGACTTCTTCATGAAATGAACAGTTGTCTTCCCTTTAGAAACCATAGAGAACTAGAAGGCTGTGTGATGATATACTTGAAGTTCTTTGTGGAAAATCAAAGCAATCCAAAATTATATATCTAGAGAAACTATCTTTCAAGACTGAGGGAGACACTAAAGAATTTCTAGAAGAAGAAAGACTGAGGGATGGTATTGTTACTAGACTTGTCCTAGAAGAAATGATAAACAGATTTCTTTTGGTTGAAATGAAAGTGTAACAGAGAGTAATTTGAAGCTCTTTGAAAATATAATACTTAATAAAAGTAAAATACATTGGCAGCTGTAACAAGACAATATTATTTTTGGTTTATAAATCTATTGTTTCCCAATATGATTTAAAACACCAATGAATAAAACTTATAAATACATGATTTGGGGCACACAATTCGCTCTCTAAACAGAGACCAACTTAGTCTATGCAATCACAGTATTGCTTGGGATGATCACCCAAAAACCTGGTGACAGACTGATTTTACTGGACTGCATTCATCACTGACATAGTAGCGTTTTTGTCTTACTGGAATAATTTGCCTCCCCTGAATGCAAAATTTCTGCCAAAACTACCATCCACAGACTTACGATGCTATTTCTACTCTTCTGTTACTCTACACAGCATTGCTGCTGATCAAAGCACTCCCTTCATAGCCAAAAATAGTGTTAATGAAGTCTTTCCCATGGAATTCCCCAGCCTTCCCATGTTGCCACCATCCTGAGGCAGCCAACTGAACAGAAAGGTGGAAGTCTCAGGTACAGCAACAGCCAGGTGGCAACACTTTGCAGTGCTGGGCCCACGCCCTGTGGAAGGCTGGATATACCGTTTCTGTCCCCAAAATATGGTACTGTTTCTTCCACAGCTTGAACTTACTAAGATCAGATCGAGTGGAACAAAGGAATGACACCTTTCCCTGTAACCCACCATGACTCACTTGCAAAATTTCCTTTCCTCAAACTTTCTTCTGCTGTTCTAGAAATTATAGCTCCAGAAGCAGGAAATCTTCCACC
This sequence comes from Hystrix cristata, assembly GCA_004026905.1. NCBI lineage: Eukaryota > Metazoa > Chordata > Mammalia > Rodentia > Hystricidae > Hystrix > Hystrix cristata. The sequence goes on along the minus strand of PVJO010016086.1, from coordinate 32,016 downwards.
AGGGGACATAAAAAATGATTCCTATCACAATGGCAATCTAGACCACTGCCCAACCACTTTAAAGCTTTTTGTTTCCAAAGCAAGAGGCAAAGGAGGGTGCTGCAAGGCCGGCCGGGCACGGATCATGACCATCAGTGAGGAACTGGAGCATGACTTGGACTGATTCCTCACAAGAAAATTAAGGAAGACTCTGTCTGGGATTCATGCTAGTGTATCCTAGCATGAATACAACTGAGAACGAGATCGATGCACAAGTACAGCCCATCAGGAAGAGCGTCTAATGACCCGGGCCTTGAGGTAAGAAGGTTTGGATCACCTGACAGGGTGAAGTCATGACCCGCTGAGGTGCTTGCAGGAGGCAATGAGAACAAGTGGTAGATATTAAAAAGAGGGAGAAATGAGAAATGTAATTTATTATAATGACTATTTCTTCTTTCTTCTGTTACGAACACATTCTTTTAAAATACAGAGGAAATACTCATGACAATGAGAAATTTTCATTTATATACCTGACCATATAATCATTATATTCCATGCAATATCTTTGTCTTCTCCCTCTCTTACCTTCTTATGATGTACCACAAAGCATCCTGGAATATAGCATAGTATTTAAATAGTATAAGGCATTTAACATATGGAATGTAAAGAAAGACAAACAGCAGTGAAGAATTTTACCTCCTTTTCTAAAGAAGGGGTTAATACATTTTTAGTTGTAAACAAAATAGTTGTATCAAATTAGGTAATTATGTGACAATATTATTTTTTCTCATTTTGAGATCGATTGTGGCCTAAGTAGATGCATATGGGTGCCAGGTTGATCTGGAATCAAGTCGTGATGGGGAATCTCACCGCACTCACATATCTTGCTAAATAGTTTTGTGAGTATCTCTATGAGAATGTTTCTGGATGAGTTCAACATTTAAATTGGTAGACTGAATACAGCAACTTGTCCTTCCTAACGTGGGTTGACCCCATCCCATCAGCTGAAGGCTTGGATAGAAAAAAAAAAAAAAAAAAAAAAGGCTGATCCTCTCCCAAATACAAGGACTTTCTCCTGCCTCATTGTGTTTGAATTAGAATGTTGGTTTCATCTTGCCTTTGTGCTCAAACTGAGACACAGGCTATTTCTCGAGCTCAGAGCTTCTGATCTTTGGACTGTAACTTCAAAAAATCAATTTGAGTGTTCAAGTGTAAACTAAAAGTCAAAATACAGCAGATATATAACTACTTATTCTAGGTAGCACACATGTGCATGTACAGGTGTACACGTGTATGTAGACATGCTAAATCTATGTGTGTATATATACATATATATATATGTATGCACACAAGGATGTGTATCTGTGCTATCTATACACCTAATTAGGCCTTTCTTTTTACCTGTCCTGTACATATACATATTTCATTAAAAGATTTGGAAGATACATGGGCGATTCATTGAAAGATAATGAATCTCCAGTTGCTGAAGATGTTCAAGCACCAGTGTGATACATAACTAGAGAGTAATGTAGAGAAGATCGCAACTATTAGGAAATCATTGAAACTGTAATGTTTTATAAGGTATTATTAGAGTTTCTGAAGCTACTTACATCCATGCATCCTTCCACCCATCTATCCATCTTTCATTCATTCACTTTATCATTCAAAAAAAGAGATGCCAAATGAAAAAACATGTTTTCATTTACAAGGTGAAGAGTGTACAGGAGAAAGAACTAGTCTGTTTTGTGATTGATTAAACACACTGAATGACCTTCAATGGTCATTCATAATGGAGAAAGTTGTAAGTAATATTGTAAGATACTCACATGCTAGATAGAAGAACAGTGCCCAAGATTCCTTCTAATTCTTAGACTCTGATTCTGTGATGGAGAATTTATTGAATATTAGAAAACGTTTTAAGCAACACTTTGCTATAAGGGTCATACTTTATGTGAGACAAAACTATAAAAATATAGGTCATATATTAGTGAGACAAAAATACATTTATAATATTTTCACAAAATAATATTGATGATTACAATGATAATGATCAAAAGGATTGAACATTTACTCCTTCCCATGGAGTATGATTAATATTTCACTTATATAATTTAAATTATTTTTCATTCCACCTCTAAACATATATCCAATTATTCTCCTTTTAGAAATTAATAAAATATATGGCTTTAGGTATCTTAAGTCATCTGACCAAATTAAAATGGACAAGTAGTGAAGAACAAGACTTGATACTGGATATTCTGTCCCAGAATACTCTTTCAAAAATGGCATGTTGACCCCAATTTACAGGATTTATTGAGAAAGGATTTAGCAGTGTGAGCAGCTGGAAGACACTTGAATCAAATTAAATGGAATAGGATTACATTTTATTTAGTTTGAATTTGGCAAATAATAACTGTGTGTATATATATAAGGTAAAACAATATGATATTTTGATGTATGTGTATTATCAAAGGATTAAATCAAGCTAATTAACATAATTATCTTTCCACTAACTTTTTTCACATGGTGTGAGCATTTCAAATCTCTTCTCATGAATTTTGAAATCCGCATTACATTAATATTACCAAATATTACCATCATGCTCCACAATAGATCTCAAAAGCATATTCTTTTGTCTAGATGAGACTGTGTGCAGTTTGATCAACATTACATTTCCCATCTTAAAAACAGGACATGTTGAGTCATATTAGAGTATCATGTGACAATAATATGAGCAATACACAATGTTTCTCACAAAAAAATATTGTGGATATAAATTTGATGCGACCACGTTAAAGAATAGAACCCATTTTCCCTCTCCAACCCTACTGAACTCTGCCCTACACAATGTTCAGGTATCTCATTTAAAAATGGAGTAATAATGCAGTAGCGTTAACTTTAATTGTCCATTGTGATTACTTAATTAGTCATCATCACATCATCAGTTATTGAGTGTATATTAAGCATTTAATAACAGTTAATTCTTATTTTTACTATTATTCCATTTTAAAGATGTAATCAAAAATATCTAGGGAGGATTTGGGGCATATAGGATTTAGGCAGCTACAAAAAAATCTACTTAATGTGTTTTAGTTAAATTGTAGAAAATAAAACAAAATGTAACGTAATAAAAACAAAATTAATCTGAGTGCACACTTGATGAGACACAGAACCACTGCTATTGAATCAGAGGATTATTAGGAAATCATATATATTTAGTAATCAATGATTTCAAGATTCATAAATCATCAAGTTATGTCTTGCTGTATAGCACTAAGAATCAGCTGTTGAAGATACAAGATCCTGATGAGAATCTGGAACATATGGATAAAGACCATCTTGTTTCTCCTTGCACATTTACTTGATCAGAAATGTGTTAGCCCCTGGGACATTCAATCTCTTCCATGGATAGCTGTGATAGCTAGAAAAGTGCCCACATACATTCTGCCAAAATATGCCCTCCTTCAACCAACTCACGCTGTCTCAGGGCTGGATGGCAGTACTCCATCTTTGAACAATGAAAGAATGTACAGAGAACAAATGAGTGCTCACGTGTACCTCAGGTTTGAACCTATTAACGTGGAACTCTGTCATTTCTTCTCCCTGATGTACTGTTATTTTATCCTCATCTCTTCTTTCGCTTTACAATTCTTCCTAAACAGTTGAATCCTTAAGAGGGAAAATTAATTGTGCCATGAGTGTCTGTTAGCACATGCATTTGTAAATTATTAGGACACAGGGGGTTTGGAAAACACCACATTTTTCTTCATAATTGTATCAATCTGAATGAGGTCAAAGAGCTGGCTGAGCATAAAGCACAATCTGATAAGAAAATACAAACAATATATGTGGAGTCTTGGGAAGCGTTTGTTTCTTTGTTTGCTCTTAACTTTGATTTCTGCTAATAAAGGCTACCTTTAAAATGACCAGATGGGAAACACTCTGAAGGACTCTATCCACTTTGTGAATTTCATCCCCAAGTGAATTTAGGATGATTTTTCATTTCGTATGTGAAAAGGCACGCATCACAGTGGGGACTTTTTTCCTCCTTGTCATTTTTTCTAGCTGCACATATAGTTCCCATTTTCCAATATAAATGCAGGGCATGATGCTGTCTTGTGCCGTTGGAAGGAGAAAGTTAAAGAATGCAGTGGAGCGGTGAGGCAGACAGAGACTGAAGCCAGTTGGAATGGCATGTTCACAGGGGACCAACAGGAAGATGTTGGGCAAGGAAAGAAGTGGGACTTTTTAAAAGGAGATATTTATTAAAAATTCTATCGGCAAAGATACCGAGAGAGCTTCACCCTAGGGAAAGTGGAGAAGTTACTTATGGAAGTCAATTCAACTTCATTTCTGATCCCAGTGGAGGCAGAGAGAAGAATCACTGAATAAGATTTATAATGAAAAATCAGGGAGGCAATGGTTGAAATCATGAGGAACAGGTTCTTGTCCTGCCGGTTGCACTGAAATGCCAGAATGACCTTGGGAAAGTTCCTGTTTCTCTCTTGTTCTTTCCCTTGTACATTAAATGACCAGACAATTTCAAATGTCACTGTCAATTTTAACATTTCTCGATTCTGGGTTCCCTGAACAGTAATGCATGTGAAAGAAACTCTGAAATAGTAGAGTTATAACTACTTCATAGAAAATTCTTGGAAAGTATTTCAGATGTATTTGGGACATGCCGTTCTTCCAATTACCTGAGTGCAGAGATGCATGATGGTGCCTGTAGTCACTGACTAACATTAATCATGTCAGCTCTTTTTTCTACAAGAATGACTGCTTTAATGGGAAACTCTAGCCACTGTCAACATGCCAAGGGGTGTGAAGAAGGAAGGGTAGATGAATGGGAGGGTGTTATTAAAAAGGAAATGATGGATGAGGAAATCAATTTATGTGTGCAGACAAGGGGTTGAGAGGGAATGGAAGTTGGAACATGACTTGAAGTAGCCCGACCTAGTATCTCTGGAGAATATTTAAAAATGTTTAGCAGCAAATTGAAGTTCCTCTGCTCTATATACCTTCATGTATATCATTCCATGAAAGAGAGGCAGATACTTCAATGGTTGAGTGCTAGCTATGCACTCAGCCTGCTTTCAAACATTATGTTAGTCAGCTTTCCACCACTGTGACAAAATACCGGAGAAAAACAACATAAAGAAGGAAAGATTTATTTTGTCACATAGTTTCAGAAGTTTCATAAGTTTCAGTTCATGATTGTGTGGCTTCATTGTCTGGGCTTATGGTGAGCAGAATATCATGGCTACAGGAACAAGAACATGTGGCAGAAATGGCTGCTTACATCATAGCAGTCAAGAAATGAGAGAGAGAGAGAGAGAGAGAGAGAGAGAGAGAGAGAGAGAGAGAGAGAGAGAGGTCCAAATCGGAACGGACTAGAGATAAGATGTAATTCACAGGAACATGCTGCTTTGACTTACTCCTTTCAGGTAGGTTCCACCCTTAAGTTTCTATCACCTCCGAATAATAGCATCAAATTATGAATCTATCATTGGTTTAATTCATTGATAAAGTTAGACCCCCCTCATGACCCATTTCCCTTCCAGGACCCTTAACTCTGATCATTGCTGAATTGAGACTGAGGCTTCAAAACATGAGCCCTTTGGGGGACATTTGTGATCAAACCATAACAAACATTGTCTTAGTATTTTCAAGTTGTGTAATTGAACATTTCTCACCTAAAAACTGTGAATAACAAAAATTGATACTTCTTTGATAGACTATTTGAGATAATTTAAGAAGTGCCTAAAATGCTTACTATAGGGCATGACACATAATGCATTAGATTTCTTTTCACTGAAATACAATATCTAACACAATTTAAGAGAGGTTTTTGTTTTGTTTTGTTTTGTTTTTTTCTTAATTTGTACAGTTTCAATTCATGATTGGCTGGCTCCAAGGCAGAGACATTGCAGTTGAAGGATGTGGCGGGGCAAAGCTACTTAGTTTATGGTGGGGGAAAAGCATAATTTAGTGCTAGAGCTGAAAGTACAAAGAACCTGATACAGACCCCAAGATGACACCTCCATGACCCATCTAGACACACCTAGAAATGTGCTTCACCAGGACCCAAGGAGTATTTCAAATCAGTTTCAATCTGATTGAAACATCACCTTAACTGTCACATCCTATGCTTTCAAACTGCTAGCCAAACATATCTGAAACTATACTTAACCTCTAAATAGACAACAGTAAGTTCATAATTCTGTCGAGCATGATAACAATGCTTCTGCATTCAAATGGACATGCAAAGATCCATCTCCCAAAGTCTCAACAGATCCAGTAATTTTTAAAATTCCAAGTCCAAGTTGCTTCTGAGCCTGGAGGCAAACTCATAAGTGTGACACTCTTTAAAAATCATACTCAAGATACAAAATTGCAAAGTGCAATCATTTAGTGTAAATATCCCCATTCCAAAATGGAGAAATAAGAGGATAGAAAAGAATTGAAGCTAAGCAAACCCAAACCTCAGAAAGGCAAACATTGAGTATTGTGGCTCCACATCTGGTACTTGGGGTACGGGGTGGTAAAATGAAAGTTCTAAAAGGTTTGAATAGACCTACCCCTGTGGCCTTCCTGGTTGGAGCCCACATGGCCTGTCACTGGCCTTGTTCCTTTCACAGTTTTTAGCTTCCATCAGCAAACATTCCATTTCCTGGAATCAATTTTCTGAGGTGTTCACTGCACTGTGGGCTTCATTTCCACAGCTTCCTACACTGCCCTCACAGAGCCCCTTGACTCAGCCTTCCAGGTCTTCCTTTGAAATCTATTTTGAAACCTCCCTTATCCTAAAACTCTTGTATTTTCATTCCTCTAAAATCAGCATCATGTGGAGGATACCAAGGTCTGCTTTCAGTTGAAGCATTAGCCAGGCCCCCTTAGACAATGGCTGCAATGGCATCTGAGTTCCTGAATGGCTAAGAATGGCTAAGGATGTTGAAATGAATTCTTTAGGAAGCCATTCTTGAGTGATGTTCTAAGGGGGGTCTCTTCTCAAAAGAAAGGTTAACACTTCTGTATCCTTGATTTTATACTAGGTGGGGTATTGCTGACTCCTGAGATGCACTCAAAGAATCTTTCTTTTCTCTGTAAAAAGTATTTTGTTTCTTTTTAATGGCACTGATCTCTTTAGGAAACATATTTCGTTTTCTCCTGTCTTTACATATACACAAGTACGTCTCTTCACAAACTTAATTTGTTCTATGATTTTGGAAAAGATGGTTTCATTTGTGTTTTTTTTTTCAGGAAAGATAGCCATAGTCTTGTTTGTCACCTGATACAGAGTTTGCAAACAAAAAAAACAGTTTTGCCAAAAACTTGTTTTCGTGAACAAAATTGTTTGCAAAAAGAAGCATTTTTGAACAGCAGTACCACTGTAGTTCCTTCCAGGCAAAATTTTAAGTTTTTTCAAATTATTATCTGCCTCCCCCAAGTCCATTCTCACTATAAACTGGCTAAAAGCAGCCAGTAGTGCCAATTCTACAACCTGAATTTTGAGCTACATTGAAATTTCTCCCAACAGATTACTTAGTCCACTGCCCTTAATCTCAGTCCTGCAGAGACTCAACATGGACAAAATGTAGACAAGCTTTCTTCCAGGGAATACCACCCAAGGCCTCTTGTCCTGCTGCCAATAGAATCTTTCTTCCTAACTGAAATCCCCTGGCCTTTAAGGTCCCTGTTCCTATCAGATTCTGATCTTGTGAACTCCAATCAGAATCTCCCCTCAATCCACACTTACTCTGCTTACAACATTCTAATGCTTTCCTACCCAGCGTCTTCACATTGCCAAACTACTCTCTCAAACTAGTTTCAAAAACTTCTGAACCACACAATCACATATTATCACAGAAACAAACTCCTTCCTGATATGAATTTTATGTATTAGTCAGTTTTCTTATCATTAAGACAAAATCAAACACCTACAATTTAAAGGAGAAGTGGTTTAATTTGATCACGGCTGCCACCCATGATCAGCTGGCTCCAAGCTAGAAATACAGCAGAGGAGTGTGGCAGAAAACAAGCTGCTTAATTCGTGTCAGTATGCACTCATAGCAGGGGAGAGAAATTCTAGAGTGGAAGAGGGGGATATCAGACATAGACCCCAAGGCCAGGCCGCACCTTTGCAATCCACTCAGACACTACTAAAAGTCTTGTCCACCAATCCTAGGGCAAACACCAAAGCTTATCAAGTTGAAATTTCACCCTAACTGCTGCACATACTAAAGATTTATAAAATGAGCTGTTTTTCAATCCTATTTTTTTTCAGGTTTTAATTTCATTATCTCATTTAATCCTCAAAAACTCTGCAATGTGGGGTATGAATTATTTTCATACCACAGATGAGGAAACCTGAGGTCAATGTTATTTAGACTCAGACAAATTCTGAATTTAGATAAATTATTGGTCCAATAATCAAATGAGTGCAGAAAGGTTGAATGTTAATGATATGCCAGTCCTTATACTTTTGTACAGACTCAACCCTCATAACATTCCAGTAGATGGACTTGCTTGAATTAAAGTAATTGATGTATGAGGAAATCAAATAATACATTTAGTATTGTATGACCAGCAAGGGAAAGAACCAGAGATTAAAATCAATCCTAAAATATCACATGTAGAATTCTCCCTGTTTTAATTAAAGTGCTTCCCTAATCATATAATTAATCTATTATATTGGTAACAATATGGGTGAATTTAAAGGAAATTTTGGGAACCAAGCCCCTCATATAATTCAAGTAATGAACTCAAATCACATAACCAGTGTCTCTAGCAGTGACTCTCAAAAATAGTATTCTTCAAAATTATTTAAATAGGAAGGATTTGTTAAAGTAGTTCTCCCACACAATATCCTCAAACAAGACAGTGTAATCATTTATACCATCTGTGTCACTTATACCGATACAACTTCAGATCATATTCCATAACACTGACTAATTTTGAATCTTAAAAATTACTTTTTAAATTTCAATTTTCTCTCCTATGAAAGGAAAATAATACTACCAGAGTCACAGTGAGAAATAATCATGACATTGGAGTGAGTGGTGCTTCCTCATTAAACGGGAGCTTTAACAAAAGAAAGCACACTTTCCATGAAGGTTTGAATGTAGAGGTTAATATGTTTGTGATCTAACATGGCGAGAAAGGTTTCATATACAAGTGGTTATGATCAACATTAAAATAATAAAATAAAAATTAATTTGATAAATATATGTTGTTCTTTTCCACATGTACTATGTTGGTTGGTATTTTCCTTGTCATACAAAAAATTTTCCACGAATTGTGAGACCTCCTTATAATCTTTATGAAATCAGTCTAGTGTACAAAGGCATAGGGTGTATTATAAAGCATGAAGTATACATGAGGTTGAAAATGTGCTTTTATTCTTGTGTACTTTAAGAAGGCAAAATGTTAACCTTGGTCAGAATATGTCCCATGGGATACATAGCTTTGGAGCTGCTACTGTTTAGGCTAAAGAACTTTTAGATTTCTCTTAGCATCAATTATCACCCTCAATTAATTTTTGTTGAGTATTCACCAAGTCATTGGAATATATGAACGTAAATAATAATTACAGAGAACCATTGTATTTCAGGGCTACGCAATCCAACTTTCACTGATGATGGAAATATTCTCTTTGTTATCCCAAAGTAGAAATAGAAAATAGAATATAGACTGTAGGAGTAAAGAGCTGAATGTTTAAGTTTTATTTAATGTTAATTACATTAAATTTAAACAACTACAAAAGGCTATTAGACATTGTATTCAACAACAAGGAAATGGCTTTGTTCTTAGAGTCAGATGACTATTTTATTTTTAGCTGATAAACCAAAGAAGTTGTATACATTAATAGAGTAACAAGTGACCCTTGGATTCTAGTCTTCCTCTCCACCATGAAGAGAGAGACACAGAGAGAGAGAGACAGAGAGAGAGAGAGTTTGTGTGTAGACACTGAAATATTTGCTCCATATGGGACTAAGTCTCTTACTTATAGTATAGACTAATTTCACTACATCTAGGATGTAAAATGCATGGCAGTAAAGCAGGCAGTGATGATTTTGTGATCACACAGGACAGCACTAGTCAACCACTACTCTTTCTTCCCCTGACCCAGGCGTGGAATTATTGTGCTCTGCCACATGACACTGTACCATTCACCTGGCGATTAAGTAGAGTTTGCATGGGGGAAAGAGCCTATGTGTATTTTCACGAATAAATGGCCTCTACAATCCTTTTCAGCCTCAAAATTATTTGGCTGACCCTAATTTTTCTTCCCTATTATGATGAATAAAATCTTATGAAAGAAGGAGATGATTGTCCTCCTTGAATTCAAGTTGAAAATATGTAACCATTATTATCCAATTATCTATTAATTTTTCTAAATACGTTTGAAACTGTCCACCACATGGTGGAAAGAAGTGTGGAGTACAATTGGAACAAATGAGTACTAGTCTCAGCTCTTACACTTGTTATCAGCGCATAACTAATAACCATTAAAGGTGGTTGAGCCTCAGTTCTCCCACCTGTAAAATATGTCAAAAAAAATCATGTGTAAAGTCACTTCTTGCAGAGCGTTAATAGCAGCAAAATTATTTAACTGAAGAAAAACTAGTATTAATATATCAGCGGCAAAATACAGTCAGTGGTTCCGGTAGTATTTAATCGTACAGCATAGTAAATATTCATTTGAATAAAATTATGACTATTTTATTAGAAAAGCCAGTAAGGACAACAAGGGTTGTCTGTAATGGTTGTTTACACACACACACACACACACACACACACACACACACACACACACACAAGTTTTGGAGATTTTACATTAAGAACAGTGGTATATAATCCCATAAAGTATGATAATGGAGGAAAAACTGGAGGTCACATACATTACAGTCCGAATTTTCTAGAAAGTAGATTCTTAGATGGAAATTGGCATAGCTGATGTTAATTAAAAAGTGTTATTGTGACTGATAGCTATATGAAATAAAACAAATAGAAATAGGATTTGGATGAGTGGAGGGAGAATTCAACTATTGGTTTTGTCTCAATGGAACTCCTTAGTTAAATGTAGGAGATTCCAAAGTTAGTACACTTTTCAGAGCTGTCCTGAGTTAGAGAAGAAGGATCACGATGTACATTCCATGAGTCATTATGGCTTTGGTTGTAAAACTTTCAGGAAAGAAGCACAACTTTTAGGAAGGAAACTCACTTCAGTTGAGGAGGTAATTTTCAAGAGAGTGGTAGCTGAGGGCTGTCTTTAGGCAATAGTACAGAAAGGAGGGTAATAAATCTTTTGGTCTTGAAGAAAGAAGGTTCTGACTAGGTCTTTGTAGCACCCACTAAATCATCTGATTCACTACTCATGCTTTTTAAACATGAAAATGAAGGCCACACTATACAATGACCTATCAACAGACAGAATTCTTTGATCTGCTAGGACTGAATTCAAGTCTTCATTCACCCAAGTAAATGCTTACCTACTCACCCAACCTTTATTAACCTCACTCTATATGATAATTAAAGTCAACACTAATTCTGGTCATGTATGCTGAGTCTTCAGAGTAGATTGTACACTTAGCATGGTTAATTAATCACAACGTTACACAATTAGGTGGACTCTGATGACAAGAGTGAGGTGACTGGGCCTTCTGCCCACTACTTGTCACTTCACTGCCTTCGCACTTACTGATTCTGTGATTCATTGTCTTTAGCAGTTATTGCAAGCAGAGTTCTCTACTCCACAGCCACCAATTCCTCTTATCCTAATCTTAGCCTTTCAGCAACTCTAGGCCAGTACATAAATAATAAATAGTAGACTATGACAACTATTGTTAGCCTCACAAAAATCATGTAGAATCACCTCTAGAAGTTTGTCTCATCTATGAGAGTCACCACCAGAAATGTTTGCAGCATGTTTTTCAACCTGGGTACTATTTTTGAACTAAATTCTTTCTTATGTGAGCTGCCCTTTGAGTGTAGGATGTTTGTCAGCATCCATAGGCTCTACCAACTGGATAAGTTTACACCTTATCTTCATTTGAGAATATAATAAATGTCACCAGATACTTCTAAATGTCTCTTGGTATTGGGAACCATCATTATGGAGGCCTTCAATCTTACTGCTCTACTTCCTAATGGCAGGAAATGACCTTTCCTTCCTGCTTTTCCAAAACTCTCTACTTCAACCCCCCCCCCACCTTAGCGCCTTCAAACTTCTACTACCAAGGGGAGAAACCAAACTTAAGAATAGATTTTTAAAAAATACATGATGCATACAATGGAGGTTTACTTTATTATCTTTCTCTATCTCATGTTTCCCTTCTTCACAGTTTGACCTTCAGTGTGTTTCAAAATACATGTACATCTATCTTGTACCTACTTATAAAAATATTTTATTGTATATGTATGTGACAAAAGATAGTGTGCTTAATATAATTTTATAATGATGTTATTTTTTAAAAATTTTTATTTCAGTGGTACATTTTAGATATACATAGTGATAACATCCATCATAGAGAATTTGTACCAGTATATGATATATCTTGTTGCTTCTTTTTTTCCCATGTCCCTCCCCTCCCTTCAACCACTCCTCCCTTCTTATTCACAAAAGCTTTGTTTCCATTTTTTTCCTTCTATTCTTTTTTCTCTTGTGCCTCCTTTGTACTTGTTTTTCACACAACATCACATACTTGAGATCTTTTTCCTACTGTGATTCATACATATATATTTTATTAACTTTATACACTCATCTACTAACTTATTCTTGTTTTGGTGAGTATTTAGTTTGTGACCCATATATAACCCTGCTGACAATGTTGTAGTGAATATTCTTATATAGATGTGATTATGTTAGAGATGAAAGAATTTCTTTAAGGCATGTGATCAGCAGCAGGCCTGCTACATGGGAAAGAATAAGCATATTCAATTTCCCCCTAGAACTGCCCTCCAAACTTGCTGCACAAATTCAAACTTTTATTTAGCAGTGCCTTAAAATTCTTCAAATATTTCACATTGTAATTTAAGGGCAGTGTTTTTTTTAATGAACCATTTTTTTAAATTGAGAGTTTACTGGCCTAAAGTATAGATATGTGTGCAGATGAAGGATTATTTATATGACTATATACTCATTTACACTATATCAAAAATTAAAACAATACTTGCAGCACTTCATTAAAGACCTTTTTGATCTTTTCCGGTCTATTGCTATTCTAACAAATCACTTCAATATTTGTGCTTTATACAATATAATTTATAATCTTGAAATCAGATATTCAGCACTAATCTCACCTAGATAAAATTAAAGTATGGACAGAACTTCATTTCTTTCTCAAGACTCTAGGGGTAAATATGCTACCTTGTTTCCCTGGATGCAAGATGATGCCATGTTCTTCAGGTCATGGCAGCCTTTTTCCATCTTCAAAGCCAGGGCCATCACCTCTCTCTGACACTGCTTCCCTGTCACCTCTGTTTCTCTGACCCTGTCCTGTCATACTCCTGTTTATTAGAAACCTTGGCATTACATTTGAGTAGCTCAGTTAATTCTGGACAATGTCTATTATTTCTGATTTACAGATTAGCAGCCATAATATTCCCTTGACATATAATGTGACATAACCACAAACTCTAGGGGCAGGTTGTAAACTTAGTCGAGGGATCATTACACTGTCTTGCACAACAGGCAACTATTATCTTGACTTCCAGCTTCAAAAGTTAGCTCTTTCCTTCAATTTGATATCAATGAATTTATGCGCTATGTAATCTGCTTTTGGTGTTTTCTGTTACTTAGAGGGGGTCATGTCTCTATTGTTGATAGTTTATTCTTATTGTTCTGTAATGTCCTTCTCGGGTATATACCAAAGACTGTGAATATTTAGTTATGAAATAGACATTGGCTTTTAGCTTTAGAACTGTTGTCCACCTTTCCAAAGTGGTTTTACCATTTTACCCACTTATGAGAAATTCAGGAGAGTTTCAGTTACTCCTCATCCTAGACCACACATCACATTCTCTGTCATTTTTTAAATAGACATTATACCTGCCAAGAGGTACCTTTCTTATTGTTAAGAGATAGCCATTGTAGTTAAATTTGTATTTTACTGATAGTTAAGGATGTTAAGCACATTTTCATGTTTATTGAATTTTTATATATATTCTTTCATATGTTGCCCATTAGAATTGTTTGTTATATATCAACTATTTTTGTTTCCATTTTGTATTTGGTTGTAGGACTCTGTTGTATAACCTCAAATAAGGCCTTTTTCAGATACACGTAAGTAAATATGTATTTTCAGTCTGTGACTTGTTTCTCCTTTCCTAATGATGTATTTGGTACATAGAAATTTTTAAGAGTCCATTTTATCTGCTTATATTGTTAGAGCTTTGTGAATGAATTTTTACATACTTTTGCCTACTTAATGCTAATTTTAAAATGGTCCTACCTTGTCTTCGAGAAGCTTATGTCTTTCTTATTTAAGCCAGTGATTTATCTCAATCGTTCTTTTTTCAAATTAATTTTTATACATGATGTGAGTACAGGTGAAGGTTCATTTTATTCCTATAAATATCTGATGGTTCCAATGTCAATTTTTGAAAAGATCACATATTTCTCATCATCAAATTATAGTGATATTTCATAAGAAATGTGACCACATTAGTATGGGTGAAAAGGCTCCATTTTTTCAGATTAAACACATAAATAAGTTGATCAATTTATAACATTAAGTGCACCAGTCTTTCTCTTGAGCTGAAGAACTGCTTCTAATCCTAGAGTAGTTAATAATTCAGATAAAATATTTTCCACATTGATGTTATGCCTTCAGATCTAATAATTTTATCTTTATGGGGATCATGGAACTATGACCTTGGGTTCATTTTTGTCAATACTTCCTTGTATATTTCAATATATTTATATACTTGCTATTATGGTGATGTATTCACCAGTAATAAAAAAGTCACAAATACTAATATTTTCTGAGTGTTTACGGCATGTCAGGCACATGACATTCAAGTTTTATCAGAGGTGCGTCTATCACAAGTTTATAAGTCCATAAGAGGAATTAGTAGTCATTGTCTCACTTTTTTCTTAGCACACAATAATTGTAGCACATAATAATTGCATTCATTATCGGGAGTTGGTACTTGTACTTAGCACATCTGGATTATATTTGCTTCCCTCTCTTCTCTCCTTCCTCTGTCCCTCCTCTATCCATCTCTAGATCGCCTTCTCATTTGCAAATGATATAGCTCCCTGTTCCCTCTTATATTTCCTTTATCGTTCTATTTATACTTCAAGCAATCTTAGAAGCAGTCACTTACATATTTCGCATTTTATAGATCAATGATCAATTTCATGGAGTTAAAGTTATTTTTTAAAGTTAATTCAGCATTAGTATTAGTATGCTTTTGGCATTTTAAGATTTGAAGTGTTTATTTTCTTTAACTCAGTTTCAAGTACCCATAATCGATCATCCAGAGGGTCAGGAGTCTTTCCAAACTGTGCTTGAAAACGTGAGTAATGTTTTGCTCATATTTCCATAAAAGTATGCACACATTGCTAATTTGTTTGGATTCCTGGCTTAAGAAAGATACGAATACTGGATCTACTACTTCTCCCTCTGCAATGTGGAATAAACTACATATCACAGGAATCTTACCTTTTAGCTTGCTTGGGTCATACAACACCGACCGAAGAGGCAATCTCTTAGGCCATATGTAAAACATACTATATAGTTATTGCATATGAGAACAAAACTTCTATTTTTAATATTTTATCCAGTTTACTAAATGATACAAGGCCAAATTTAATAATTAAACAATAAAATCTATATGTCTGTTTAATAATAATGAGCATCCGCCTTCACAGGCACACACACATATGGGCAGGCTGAAATAGTGGCATTGGTAATCCCCGAGTTTTACTTCCCCAGTGACACAGCGTATGTAACGTCTGATACATGCTAGTACCGATTTGACTGTGTGTAGTAGACACTGGAGGTAGAGCCAACATCGCACTGTGCCCTCCTCTATACAGCATTCCACTGCTGTGCATTCCACACTCAAGCCCTATGTAATGAAATCAAACCAAATCGCATCAAGACTGATATTGCTAAAAGTCACATACTGATATTAAAAGTCTAAGATCATGTGGGCCTGCATTACTAACTGTTCTGGGATGCAGGTAGTCCAGGGGCCACAAGTTGTGTATACTCGCAGTTCATGCCATCTGAAATGGCAAGTTCTTCTGTGATTTAATGAGGAAAGTGATAGCTACCATACTGAGTTATATTGCCATTGAGACAGTGTCAAGCCCTTACCTAGCAAAGATCATAAGATGTATTAAATTCTTGATATAAACTATTATTATTCTTATCCCATCTTTAGACAGCTATAATTTCTATTTTTTTCTAAATTAAAACCTATTTCTACGCCTACGAGACAATAAGAACATGGCATCGCCTTGCCTTGAATTTTTTAAAACAGCTACTCTGAGTCCTCTTGTACTTAGGCACGATTCCCACTTCTTTCACTATCAGTTCAAATGTTTTGCTTTCAAGAATATAATTTACTTGGGTCAACTATTTGATGTTACTTTTCTCTGTTTTCCTAAAACAAAAGATCAAAAAATCAGAGAACATGTGTTGAAAGAATGAATTAATGGTAGGGTGGTCATAATTTTTAGTCTTTGATATTTACTGTTAATGTTTTTCCTTTTAATTTTGAAGCCATCATGTTTCCTCAACAGTATAACTGAAGTTTTCATCATTGTAGCTGGATTATATCGATGGTATTTATGAATTCCTTAAGTACCATATAGTAATGTATGTATTATCGTAAAAATCCCCACATCCCCTCCATTCCATAAGACATCATTACATCCACTTTAAAGAAAACAAACTAATTGTATTGTTAAGTTTCTAAAACACAAATAATGATTAAGCCTAAAAGGAATTGCAAGTAAAAAAGTAATTCTGATCCTTTCCTACATCCACATA
The DNA here is from genome assembly GCA_004026905.1 of Hystrix cristata. NCBI lineage: Eukaryota > Metazoa > Chordata > Mammalia > Rodentia > Hystricidae > Hystrix > Hystrix cristata. The sequence continues at coordinate 15,028 of PVJO010016086.1, read as the reverse complement.
TAGGAAGCATCATGTTATATAACATAAATAGATATAATTTTTGTCAATTTAAAAAGTCCAGAAACAAAAACAACCTATAAATGATCAGAAATATTTTAGTATACATTGTTAAAGCATAGCATTTTATTGAGAAGAAACACTATGACATTATCAAAACATTTTACAGTAATTGTAAGACATCTAATTGATTAAAATAATTGATTTTTTTTACTATTTTATTTTATTCTTGTTAATACGTGTTTGCATTACACAATGTTTTTCATTTCTTGTGTGTAGTTGAAATATTTACACAGAACATTTTAATTCCTTTTTAATACCATTTTTCTCTTCCCTCCCTTCCTCTTCCATCTTTTGATTCCCTTCCCATTCGAGAAAGATATATTGTCCAATTTATTTATTTATTTATTTATTTATTTATTTATTTATTTATTTATTTATTTATTTTGTGGTGCCGGGGATCAAACTCAGGCCCTTGTGCTTACAAGGCAAGCACTCTAATCACTGAGCTAAATCCCCAGCCCTGTCCAATTGATTTTTAAATCTAAAAAATGTAATTCTGGCTGCCTCCATTATGACTATAACGGAGTATTACCTTCTTCTCTTAACTCATTTGTGAATTCCTTTCTAAACCTTTTTTTTTAATCACTTTTCTAATAGGTATCTACATTTGCATTTTTTGTTGTTGTTGCTGTTTTGAAATAAATTGCATATTAGCATGAACTAACTTACCTCGACGACGTCAACCAACATGTGAGTGACGAGTCCTTCAATACGCCCGGACAAATGACATGCATCGGTGTCCACCATTTTCCACAGGTCTGTCACACTCCATCTCACTGTGTGCCTACATCCTTTTCCTTCCCTCTCTTGGAGTTGAACACCAATTTACCCTGCAGTTTCAAGACCATCTTTGCTCCACCCGGGAAACTTATCATTGTTAGAATCTCAAAGAAAACTCAAATGCATGATTACCGTTTTTGGTTGGAAAGCACTGGGAAGAATCTTCAAAGGAGACAGAACTGTGATGAGGATCGCTGGAGAGTTTTTAGAGGTGCAGTGAGTCTGGAGTTAGGATACCTTGATATGAATCCCTCTCTGTCACTGTGGGCTCCTCTGGGTAAGTCTGGTCATCTTTCAGTGTCTCAAATGACATATTGCTGTAACAAAGTTAATGATTAAATGGGTTAAGTGTTGTGAAAGAATTCTATTTTTGAAAAATCATGCCAAGAAACAATTGTTTCTTTTTTTTTGTCTTTGTTGTTTGTTTGTTTTTTGTTTTTGTTTTGATGCCAGGGATCGAACTCAGGGCCTTCCGCTTGCTAGGTAAGCACTCTAACCACTGAGCTAACTACCCAGCCCAACAATTGTTATTATAAATGCACGGTGCTGGTGTTTTGGTAGACCTTTATTCAATAATAAAACGTTATCTTATTTAATTTCTAGTTATTCTTTCATTCAAAAATATTTATTACCTGGAAAAACCTAATTATAATTAATGTACAAAAATTATAATTTTTTGTAATCAGAAAAATTATAATCGGAAATTATAATTAATATACAAAAGTAAATCACTCCAGCGAATAAATATAATAAAGAAAATACAATTGAATGAATGATTCAATACATGATTGCAATATAAGCATTGAAAGGTTTAAAAATAGTTATAAAAATGTAGTACCTCTACATTAATAGACAAAGAAGATGAGCTCAGAAAAATATGTTTTTACTTAAATAGAAAGTTATTATTTTAAACCTTTCAAATCTTTCTTAATTTTTAGAAACTTACGTATTTGTATTTTAGATTATGAAAGTATTTGGGAATAACTTTAATAAAATTTTTCTAGGGTTTATCTGTAAGATTATGCAGTACTGAGTATGTTATTCCAAAAAGAATCAGGGTAAATAAGTAAAATGACATATTTCTGTGTGAGAATATAGAGAAAAACAAGTAAATGCAAAGATTACTAAAGAGGACAGCATATTCTGGGATTTAGGATATAAAATAGGTGGTTAAATCAGTAGGTTTCAAAAATAAAATGGGATATTCAATAAATGGTAAGATTTTCATTTGGGTGGAAAGAAATCGGGTTAGATCTTTACCTTACTGAAGACATCAAATATATTTTAGATGAATCATTCCCTGAGTCAAGTACTTACTTTGGTCTTTTTTTGTTATAACTTAAAAAATAACCTCTCTGGCCCAGTCTTACACCTGTCCCACCAACCCTCATCAGATCGACACCTAGACTAGTGGTGTGAGGCTGAGCAGCCTACCCAGGTGTTAGCCACTGTGCTATGTCACAGTCATGCTCATCTTATTCCTGATTACAATGATGACTTTGCCAATTCTCCTGTTAGAATTTAAAGGTAGCAAAATATACCACCCCCAAAAAAGACATATTGGCATATAGATTATTTTGAGCTGGAGGCAATTGAGTAGAAGCAGGTCAAAGAAAATCTCTCTGCCCTCCCTCCTAAAAAACAAGATGCAAATTTACAAAGAAGTGTTTCCCTGTCTCTCCACCAGATACAACAAACAATGATCTTCAGCCCGTGTCATCCCAGAGACGCTGATAACTGCATAACAAACTTTACCAAGCAGGCTGCATCTATCATTGGCTTCCCATACACTTATTTTCCCAGCATTTGTTGGTCCTAGAGAAGGCTCAAGTTTAGTTACATTTGTTTTGTCACTTCTCTGAAAATGTATCACTCTTTGTTGGATGTGTTATATAATGGGAGTTTTATGTCCCATCTTTGAGAGTTACTGTTCGTTTCCCTGAATTTTCACCAATGTATAAACACATGTTTGCAAACTTCTGTTTTGTTTTTCATTGGTCAGTCTATTTTGTTGTTGTTACAGAGGTCCCAGCGTTCACTCAGAAAAGTGAAAGAAAATCATTTTTTTCTCTCCTACATGATGAATTTTGAAGTTAACCCTCTTCAAGAACATTATTCATGCTAGTGTACCTCTGTATTATATATGCTGAGATGTACTGAAGTTCTTTCAGTTGATAACATTTTTATTTTTAACGAGTTCGTGCGTACACATCTCATCACTATTATATATCAGACTAAAGCTCACCCACTTAAAACCTCTACTTAGACTCTCCATGTGAATCTTTTGTAAATAATAGGCAGTCATTAGGTGGTTTGTTGAAATAAACAACCCTTGTATATATATTCTATAACACATTCAATTCACTTATCGGTCTTTCTCATTTGAAACTCAGTCTGTTGATGTTATTGGCTTAAACAATTAAATTATACCTCTCAGATATTCTCCTCATCTATTTCAGCTTTTGGAATTAATTCTCTCCAAATGACAGAAAAGTAAACAATTTAGACTTCATGTGTCAAACAGTCTTGACCACAGCTACTAAATTTACTAAATTCTGCTATGGCAGCATCAAAACTTTTAGATGAACAAGTCACTGTTTCAATTAAACTTTATTTACAACAGATGGTGGGTCAATCTATTGCTGACTATGGACCTAGTCTACCCAAAATACTTTTACCTGAGGTACTTTCCTTATGGATTTCCAAAATATTAACATTTCACTCTTTAAAAGAAAATAAAACTGGTGAATAGTTACTGAGAGTAATTAATTAATATTTATCGGTACATAGTTTGCTTTAATAGTTTAGATAATACTGTTCAGAATTAACAAGTAGTATCATTTTAACAAGAAAAGAGGGGAAAATAGGTGAAATGGAGTACTAAAGGCTTTAATTTTATTGCTAACGCCACAGGTATTAATATTTATTTATTAACAGATGCAAATGCTCGCTATGAGAGTCTGCTCTAATTCTAAGCTAAGTAAAAGCCAGAGTGTACCAATGGATTCAGGATGACTGGAGTTAGAATTACAGATATGTATTTGTTAACTGTACAAACTTAAGAAAAATAGCTAGGTAATCTATTTTTTATTTGTGAAATAGAGCTAGTATCACCTTTCTTAGCAGTTTGAAATATTAAACATGAGGTACATTCATATTTTCATAATAAATCATTTACAAAACTTCTGTATTGTTATTGCCTAGTAATACTGACATTTAATATATGAGCAGATGTTTTAAACTAAGCCAGTCCTTCATAACCAAGCAATTGGAACTTTTGTACCTAAATTATCCATTTTGACTCTAAATAATATAATTTTATGTTATCCATTTGGTATCTTCATAGTTTATTTGATTTACCCAGCTCATACTGGGTCTTGGTTTTTCACTACTTTTCCATATGTTAATGTATTAAAGCTGAAAATGCCAACTTTGATCTCTCAGTGAGTAAATTGATGTTTATTCCTGTCTAAGAGATCATTACAATACCTTCTCTTCTCCTCACCACATCACACCAGTCATGCAAATTATTAAAAATGTGGAATTAAAATTGTGAGACTCTCAATATCTGACAATTCTTCAGGCACTCAGCTTACGCCTCTACCATTTCAATTTATTCAGGTTTAATAATGGTACTAATTATAACTTCTCTGCTAGAACAACAGATGTAAAATTATTTTAATAAAAGGGTAGTATATAAAAATTAGATACTGTTTTTGTTTTCATTAAAGAACACATATTTATGGTAAAACTATAATTCATCCAAGTTTAAAGCAATCTCAGTGTGCAAGTGCAGAGATGGAAGAATATCATCAGAGAGAAATAAGAGAAAGTAGACTGACACTCATCATAAGGATGAGATTTTAAAACATTAATTGCTGAAAAAGAAACAGGCTTGCTTATTATGATACGGTGAGAACCAAGCTGCACTAAATGTTCACACCAAGCCTGGGTGACTACTTCTAAATAGATACATGCAAGAAATATCAATATTTCAACTTTTAAGCCTGTTATAACACCGAGAATCAACTATTCTCTTGAGAAGACTAAAGCAAGACAAATAAAGGATTAAAGCAAATAAGTAAATAACAGAAATTCTCTTTCTTTTTGGCCTATGTGGAGTAGCTGAGACTGAACTTTTTATCCTACAGTGAAAAGGTAAAACTAGAGCAATACAGGATTATTAGATATGAGACAGAGCACGTTTCCTGAAACAACAGGAGAAGGAAGTGATTCTTCCGATAACTCTACGCTTCCACTTGGAAACACTTTGTTGACCATAAATACATGAAATGTAAGGTGTTGGAAGGTGTGAGTGGGGGCTGGAAGGGGAGCTTTGTGTCGGAAACAAGAGTTCAGGGAATAAACTTACTGGAATTAGGGAAGGTTGAGGTGACTAGAATTTACAGAGCCATACAGGAAAAAAACAATCTGTGAAAGATTAAAATATAATTGCAGAAATCTGCACGTGGGCTTCAGCAATTTTTTCTGAATAGTAAGATGTGCAAGCAACGGTTGAAATTATAAGAGAAAAATGAATGGCGGTGGTGGTAGAGGGACCAGAAGTTTCTGGAATCCGAGAATGATGGGAGACATTCATATTGTGATTGGCCAGAATGCAGAAAGCAGACTGAACACACAGGCAGACTAGTAGTGGGGAATTCAGAGAGAAAACACATTAGCAGGGGTGGTAAACTAGCCTTAAGGTGAAAGGCAACTATGTCCATATTCAAAAACTCTTAAAATACTTCCAAGGTCAATATATTACAAACATAACTTATCTGCCCGGGAGAACAAAGTTGAACATTCTTTTAAAAATATTATATGTAGTTACCAAAACTTGGGAGCAACCAAGGTACCTTTAAGGTACCTTTGTGAATGGATAAACACTGTAGTAAATATCCAGAAAACAATATTATTCCATACTAAGTAGAAATAGTCCTAAAATGGAAGAAACTTCTGTACTTAGCATTAAGCGAAAGAAGCCAATCTGGAGACACTGATAGTGCCAGAGGCCATAGGAGTGTAGGGGAAATGGGTGTATAGTGTCTCTGCCTTCCTCTCAGTATCGCTGCAAACATAAAGCTGCACTAAATAATGAATTACTTGAAATAAAACAAAAGTACATAACAAAATTGTAGTACTTTATGATGTAAAGTGCCCTCTACACAGCATGAAAATTTAAGAGTAGAGAAACCAGAGGAAGATCAGTTAATAGAAATCACTGTAAAGATGAATAAAGTAATTGAATTAGGAGATAAGGATTTTTAAAAAGCTACTATAAATATGTTTCCCATGCTGACGGATTAAAAAAAAAAAAAAAAACAATGTGGACACCATGAAAAGGGAAACTGAAAATATAAACAGAACCAAATGTGGAAACTAGTGATGAAATCCATGCTATCAGAAAAAGAACCCCACGGATGGTGTTGATAACATTAAATTCAGAAAGAAAAAAAAAATCCAGGTATTTAAATTCCAGGACAAGAAACTGTCCAAATGTAAACATTATGTTTTACTTTGTCCCTGCCACTGTAACAAAAAATACTAGATTTTGTGTAATTTCTATCCAGCAGAAATTTATTTCTCATAGTTCTGAAAGATGGGCTATGTGTCAGGTCATTGTCTGCCACTTCCTGTCTGCAGATCTGTAATCTCAATCTCAATGAGACAGTTTTTTAAAGTGTTGTGCACGCACATGTGTGTGGGTGTGTGTAAAGAGACAGAGAGAGCGAGAGACAGAGACAGAGACAGAGAGATTCAATACTCTTTGAAGACACCTTTGAAATGAAGCTTTTTTCTTTTTAAATAATGAAAGCTGAGAGCATTTTGTTATCAGCTAACCTGATCTAAAAGAAGTACTAATGATGTTTTCTAGAAAGAATGAAAAAGATATGACAATATGTGATTCCACACAAAAGGTTGAAGCTTGCCAGAAAGAGAAAATAAATGCCTAAATATTAAAAACAGACAAACTCAGGTTTTGTTTTGTGGTAATAGCAACTCATCTTATATAAGACAGAATGTCTAGATAACAAAAATAAAAATAACTGGAAAAAAAAAACACACACATTGCAAGATACCTGAAAGGAGTCAAAACCAAAGAAAAACTGGACAGAATTTATCTCTCTCAAAAAAAAAAAAAATCTTAAAAGTCACAGGAAAAATGAGATATTGCATTAGAAGGTATAATAATAATGATGAAAAGTAATGTCTCATCACACATAAAGGAAGCTAAAAAATAACAAAAAGACATCTTAGTGGGCTAAGATGAAAGCAACCAAACCAAACAAAAAACCCACTGTCAACCTAGCATTCTGTAAGTAATAAGAATGTATTTTTAAAAGGAAGACAACATAAAGATATTGGCGGAAAATGCAAAACAAAAAGTCTTGTAGCATCCACAGCCTACAAGAACTACTAAAATTCTTCAAAGTTAAGAAATAGAAAGGCTTTTAGAAATCTAGAACGATAGGGAAAAAAACACGTTAAAGTAGTAAACACCTATGTAAATGTAAAAGTATGTCTTTCATAGTTTCTTCTAAATTTCATAGTCTAAAGTGAAAATAAAGTATGCCAACGGAAGCAAAGAGATTGAAAATGTCATAAATGGAATGATTTTGGCAATAAAATTATTACAGTATACATCACGTCATATATAATTAATTTGCATTACACAGTGTTAAGTGACAATACATATCAGAGTATCAAAAGAAACCAATAAAGGTTACACACATGCACAAACCCACACATATGCAAACACACATGCACAAGCGTGCATACATATATTAAATATTATATGTATATGTGGAAGATAATTAGAGTATTTAAAAATACATAGTACTTTCCAAGGACCAGGAATAATGGTAAAAAGCAAGTTATGGTTTTTATGGGTATAACATTTCACGTGGTAAGGCAAAAGTGTCCTAGAAATTGATATTGGGGGTGATTGCACAAAGATGTGTGTGTGTACTTGATCCCACTGATTTATATACTTAAAAACGTTAAATTATATGTAATACGTATATAATTACGAATATATACACAGTGTTTTCTTTGCAAACATACACAAATGGAACAAAGGAAGGCCAAGTGGAAAATAAGCAGCAACACAAGAGGGGCAAATAGAAAATAAACAAGCATAGTAATTTAATTTTACAACTGTTATGCTATTAACAACAGATACAATTTATGTATGGTAGCTCAGGTGGAAAGCAATGGATGGAAAAATATTTGTGCAAAATAGGTGTATGAACTGTGTGGCGATGTTAACATCACAGCAAAATTAATTTCAAGCCAAAAAGTCTTGCCAGAGAAAATGCAGTTTGCTTCACCATGTCAATTAATCCCTAATCATAAATTCAAAATGTGTACATAACTAGTGACAATATGCATGAACAAAAATATTAAAAGTTGTATGAAAGAAATCCACTAGTACTTACATCTTGTTGAAGATTTTAATCCTTCTATTACCATACTTAATGAAAAAAGTTGGCAAAAGGTGAGTAAAAAATAAAAAAGTTTCCTGAGTTCAATCCCCAGCACCAAAAAAAAAAAAAAAAAAAGTTTGAACACACGAAGCAATCTGACACAAGGGCCATCTACAGATCACTAATATTACATGTGAACAAAATACACTTAAAAAGAAAATAACAGGGACACAGAGACTAGGACAAAGGAACATAGATCTTTTGCAAAGGGGAATGGATCAAGACATGGAGGGAAAGGCTGGGGAGGAGAGGGCAAGGGGATGAAAAAATAATTAAGATGAGCGCATATTCCAGCTCCACATAAAGAATGTAATTGTTATGTACTGAAAACAAGTTCTAACAAAAAATAAAAATTGAAAGAAAAACAGGACACATGAAACAACTGCGGGACATATTTTTCTAAGGTGAACTTGGAGAAGTCACTATGGAGGAAGTATCTGGGGATGTCAAAGGATTCAAAGAATTTAGAGCACATTCCCTGGTAACAATAGAATTAAATCGTTAACAAGGAAGCAATAAGATATCTGGAAAATTTACTGGTAAATTTAAATTAGGGAACTCATTTCCAAATATTTATATGTGAAAGAAATATTCACAAAGGAGATAGAAAGTATATTCAATCGAATGTTAACAAAACACAACATTATCAAAAGCTGTAAAATGCAGCTAAAGTAACACTTAAAGGGAAACTTATACTTTGAAATACTATTAGTATAAAAAAGAGTTTATTTTATTTGGTACATGTGCAGTACACAATGATTATACTCCTCATGGGAAGTTGGTACCTGTATGTATCTTAATTCTTTCTTTTTCATCCTGTTACCCTACTCTATCTTCCCTCCCTCCATCTCTTCATCCTTTTCCCTTTTGCAAAAGATCTATTTCCTTGTTCCCTGTTATCTTTTATTTTGCTCTTTGTTTATATTTTGGGTTTCTTATATGTTTTGGTTACTTTTTCATTGCTGAGACACAATACCCAACATCTACAAAGTAAAGGAGGAAAGTATCATTTTGGATCACGGTTTGCAGAGGTTTGAACTCACAGCTGCCTGGCTACAAGTCAGGGTGGCATGGTAGTGGGCCATGGCACTAGGAGAAAGAGCTCATAGCTCAGTTGAAGGAGAAAAAGGGGGGGGTGAAGGGCAGTCATCCACTTTCTCTAGCCAGGCATCACCTCCCAATATTACATTTAGCTACAAACTCATCAGAGGACTAACCGACTCATAAGAGGACTCATCAGAGGACTGATCAACTAATCGACTATCATGCCACCATGATCGAATCATCTCCCAAATGTCTCAACTATTAACACCTGAGGCTATGGGGCTACATCAAAGAGAAACGTCATCTAAGAAAAATTATACAATAGTTGTGTGTTTATTTCACTTAACATTATGGTCTTGAGATGCATCCATTTTCCTTTTTACGAATGACTCGAGTGCATCATTTTAATGGCAGAGTAGTGAGTTTTAAACACATCATCTAAACTTCCACATTAACAACACCCACAAAAGAAAAACAAACTCAAAGTAAATTGAAGACAATAAATATTATATGAAAAAGGGATTTAATAAAAACAGCCCACTGCCTGCAAAAATTAATGAAACTTACAAGCACTAAATAAAGTGCAAAAAAAGAGTGATCACAGATGTTCGCATGATGAATTGTAGAGAAAAGCCTTAGTGCAAATTCTAAAGAATGCAACAGTCAATAAAGAGGAATGATATGAATAATTTTAGGCCAATTTGATGGACAAACCAATAAAGATTTTGAAAACTAAAGTGAAAAGAATGAAAAATACAGTATTTATTTTTGTTTAAATAAATATTTTGCAAAAAAGAAAAATAATTAAAATATATGCCATAAAGAAAATGTCAAGTGTAGAGACTCATTATTTATATAAATTATTACAAGAGAAATAATGTCAAACTTATATAAATTATTTCCTTATATAAAGAACGATTACTTTATGAGGTCATTTTCAACTTAATGCAAAACTAGGTATTAAAACATCAATAAACTCAAAGTAAACACGAGGAGCAAAATAAATGATAGATACCAGTAAAAGGAAGTACTGAGACAGATTTTTTCAAAAAAGGGAAAGTGATCAAGAGTTGGAGTGAGAGGGGAGTAAAGGGAAAGAAAGAGGATGAAAAAGGAATTATATGCGTTATGAATATGTACTAACTCTACACAAAGAAAATAAGCATAAATTGCAAACATATGCCTACTAAAATTAATAAAAAATTTTATGATGAGAATTAAGAAAACTTTTGGCCTTATATCCACTTTAAAATGTATATAAATGCTTATTAAAATATTATCCACTTTAAAATGTATATAATGCTTATTAAAATATTATCAAAATAATTTTCAAAATACAAAAATGAAAATATATCTGACCAAGTGTATTTTTACATAGAATATAAGTTTATTTTATTATTAAAAAAATTAATCAATGTAATTGCTCATTTTAAAACCTGAAAGATAAATTGTGTTGCTATGAACATGGTTTTGCATATATTGCTGTTGTATGATGATTTTAATTCTTCTGGGAAGATACCAGGCAGAGGAATAGCTGGGTCAAATGGAATCTCTAGTTCTAGTTTTTTGAGGAATCTCCACACTGATTTCCACAGTGGCTGGACCAATCTACATTCCCACCAACAGTGGAGGAGGGTTCCTTTTTCCCCACAGCCCCACCTGCATTTAAATTTGTAATAGCTGAGTCTTGGAAACAACCTAAATGCCCAACACCTGATGAGTGGCTAAAGACAACATGGTTTTCTTGGAGTACTACTCTGTGATAAAAAGGATAAACTGGAGACATTTGTAGGGAAATGGATGCACCTTGAGAATATACTCATAAGTGAAATAAATCAGACACTCATGAGTACACATCAAATTGTTTCTCTGATATGAGAAACCATAGTGTAACTAAGGACAAAGAGGTATAATAGATATTATATAAAAGGAAGATAATATTCAAAAGAGAGGAGAACTAGAAAGGGAGAAGGGAGAAAAGAAGGAAAAGGAAAAAGAAGGAAAGGGGAAAGGGAAAACATGGAAAAATGTAAATAAACCTGCTGTAAATAGGGAAGGGGGAGCAGAGTGCAAGAGGTGAGGAAGAGGCGGGAAAACCAAGAAACATCATGTGCAGGTACAAAAAAAATCATGAGTGTGATCATTATGTATACAAAGTACCAATAAATGTTTTTGGCAAAAAATTAAAAAATAAAAATAATAAAACCTAAAAGATAAAAAAAAGCTAACAACAACAAAAAACAGCAACATATATTTATCTCATTCAATGTAGGATGAATCAGTGTTCAAAATTTAAGCTAAAACATACCATTCATCAAAGTAGAAATGGAGAGATTTCTCAACTTAATAAAGTTCATACATAAAAAACAAAGAGTTAGCATCATACATGATGGTGAAATGCAGAACATATATTTCCTAAGATGGGGACAAAATGTAAAATATCTGTTTTCAAAACTTTTTACATTTATACTTGAAACCCCATGAAATGATTTAAGGCATAAAAAGGGGGGAAAAGCTCAGATTCTAGAAGAAAATCATAAAAGTCTTTTTATTCACAGAGGACATGATATTAACATAGAAAATCTTAAAGAATTCGTGAATAAGTTCCTAGGATTAATAACTAAATTAGGAAATTTTGAAGGATACAAGTTCAGTATGCAAAATAATGTATTTCTAAATACAAGCAACAAATAAGTGTGGAAGTACATTTTGAAATACTACTTGTGACTAACATCAAAATATAAACTAATTAGGAAAAAATGAAAATTCAGTAAGACTTATACATTAAAAACCAAAACAAACTGCAGAAAGAAATCAAGAACAACCTAATAAATGAAGACACTCCAGGATCATTAAAGATTTAGTGTTCTTGGGACATCGGTCTCCCTAAACAGTTCTATGTAGATTTGATGCTGTATCAGTCAAATTTCTAGCACTTTTCATTCTAGAAATTGACAAGCTCATACTGAAATTTATAAAGCCAGGAGGTAAAATAGTCAATACAAACAAACATAAACAGGTTTGGAGAGCTTACAGTAACTAATTTGCAGTTGAATTGTAATTCCAGTGTTGAAGATGCTTTCCTATTAGCAGTATATACATAAAATGATAGAACATGGCGTACTCTAGAAGAAATCTTCATATATCTGCTAAACATTATTTCAGAAAATCTAGGTCTCAAAGCTGCTGATAATGCAGTGGTAAAACACAGTTTCTTATAAATAAGATTGAAATGATACTATAACAGGGGAAAAATGAACCTTGACCACTAGCTCACTTCAGACAAAAAATTATTTTGAGGTAGGTCATATAGCTAAATATCAAAGCTAAAACTGTAAGACTTCTAGAAGAATACAAGGAGAGATTATCATCATGATTTGGGGCAAGCAAAACTTTCCTGGACTTCAAAAACATTGATTATGAAAAAGATTCATTAAATTTAATTAAATTAAACTCTGATATTAAAAGGCATCATTTTAAAAAAGGAAAATGTAAGTGACAAACTGGGAGTAAATATGCACACTTAAGGGCTTGTAACTAGAATTGGAAAAGAATTTCTACAGCTCAATAGTAAATGATAAATAAAGCATGAGACTTTATAATTTACAAAGGAAAAATATGTTCAGCTATACCACTGAAACACCGCTACACACCCATGAGAATGGCTAAAATCAAAATGAATGGACCTGTCAAATGTAGATAGTAATGCGAACAGCTAGATCTCTAGTTCACGGAAGACAGGAGTGCAAAATAATTTTAACTACTTTAATAACGCTGTTGTGCACTTACTGTGGTCAACTTGACAGGAAGGCCCAGCTGGACTGAGTTGCTGTGGTTCTGGGCATAGAGGATGCACCTGAAGGTTGTTACTGACACAACGTGAAGGAGAACGAGAGCAGAAGACAGGGGCCGGCTGCTTCCCAGGAGAAGCTCTGCTGCAGCTGGTCCTCCTGAAGGGAATTCGGCTGTTCTCATTGCAGAAGGACCTCGGGGCCTTGCTGTGGTTGATGATGGTGGCTGCTCGCATCAGGGAGCTCTGGTCTTTATCTCTGCTGCAAGCATTCTATCCTGGTTCGAGTACAAATTTCTTCTGCCTTTTAGTGCAGACAGAGACGTACACGAGACATTGCGGTGGGCTCCAGCCCTTGACTGGATCTTTCGGGTCTCGAGTGCATAGATCGAAGTTCTGCAGTCTTTCTGCGTCTGGCTTATGGGTGAATGATGTAACTTATAAATGTCCTGTATTAAATCTGCTTGCTTGCAAACCATTGACTCTAGAAAAGTAACTAATACAAACACTTTTTGCATTTTCTTAGAAAGTTAAACAAACACTTATACAGCAATTTCATTCCTTGGCATTTACCAAGATAGATGAAAATGTGCATTTATATAATAATGTTCATAGTTCATTTATATAATAATGTTCATTTATATAATAATTTTTTTTATTACTCAAAAAAGCAAAAGATTTATACCAATCTAAGCATGCATCAACAAGAAATACAATTTGTCTTATATTTATGTGATGTAATATTATCCAGTAGTGAAAGAGAACTTAACACTGACACACAGAGAAACATGGAAGAATTTCAATAGCCCTATGTTTAAAAATGTAATCAGAATGTACAGCAGACATGTACTAATAAACAAACACAGTTTAAAAAAAAAAAAATCCCAAATACCAACAACACTGGCTGTGTGGTAGCACATGCTGTGAAGTCTAAAAACAGGCAGCACTTTTCTGTGGTGGTAAAAATCCATTGTGTATTTTGGGTGTGTGGTGACTCCACAAGGGTTTGAAAGTATTCATTGGGTTATGGCTGGACTGGCTTGTGGTAGTGAGGTAACATATTTTTGTCAATATCTACTGTGCTGCATACTACTTCATTTTAGGTAACATTAATGTCAAATATAAAAGGACACAAATATATTGCATTTTTGGGGTGGTGCTGGAAATTGAATTCAAGGGCTTACATTTGCTAGGCAAGTGCTCTACCACTTGAACTAAATCCCCAACCCTATATTGCTTTTTTTAGAAAATAAAAAGTCACTGTTGCATTTAAGATACAGCTCCCTAGAACTTCCCTTAGAAAAGGTTTAATAGATTTTGCCGTATTTAGCAAATTTAGAAATTTCCACCTTAAGTCATCATTTTCTGATTCCCTAAACTGTGGTAGTCAATGGCCCCAAAGACTGTACTATAAATTTAGTCAAGGCATGCTCACTAAGATGTCCACTGGATAGTGTTTTATTTTTAATGACTGGGTATCAGTTAGATAGAATAGTGGGTTCCATTTTGGCAAATGGAACACATTTTTTTATTAAATTCACTTTCCCATTACCCATTCTCCTAGATCGATCTGCTCCTTTCTACTCATTTGCCTTACACTTTCCTATCATCTTATTTTAAAAATACTAGGTCTCACTTAGGAATTACTTTCTTGAATTATGTTCCAGTGTGTCTATTTACCCCATTTTCTTGATCTATCAATCTGTTAATGGGTGTGATAGTTAACTGATTGTGTCAATGTGAGTAAGAAGTGTCCAACTAAATTGGATCAGCATGTGTCTGTGGGTGGGTGAATGGATTTATTGAGAACAGACTCCCCAACGTGGGTGTGAGTGGCACCAACCAATAGGCTTGTCGCCTGAAC
>PVJO010016085.1:0-43049 GCA_004026905.1 Hystrix cristata | reverse complement strand
ATAGGAGAAATAATCTTGAAAGAGAGAATATAGACAGGAGTGGAATCAAGATTTTGCAACTTCTAAAGCCCATGATTTGAAAGACAGTGCTTACAACCTTCCCTGGGCCTTAGGATGAACAGGGAGCAAATAGGAAGCTTTGCAGAAAACGTGAGGTTTTACAGAAGCCACCAGACTCTGCTTCAAAGAAGAGCTAGACCACTCTGGACCTGATCTGAGGTAGAAGCTGGAATCCCACTCTCTCAGAGGAAGAATGATACTGGAGGCAAAAGATCCTCACAAAACTAGTTTTTCTTATTCATTTGTTTGAAAATGCATGAAATTCATGAAATTTAATATAACATCAAATATAAGATCCAGCATTACATGTATGCCACTGAGAAAAAAAAGAAATGACACCATAATACCAGTTTCAGAAATGTAAAAATTTTTCTAAAGTGCGTCTTATAATATTTTAAAGAATCTTTAAAAACTCATTAGAAGATTTCCAGGAAGTCAAAGCAATTGCTACAATTTTATTAATATTTTTAAATCAATACATTAACAAAATAATACACTCAGTTATGAATTATACATTTAATTAAATTACAAATAAATTAATATGCCTATGATATGTGACGTTTCTTCAAGTTAAGCTACATACTGCCATGATAAAATTCTATCGACAGATTCAACATCTGCAATAGTAAAGGCTGAACACTATGTCAGTGTTAGAGCTTATTGATTTCTTTCATAGGATAGACCATCTTTTGACAAATTAAATCTAATGTAATAGGAATTTTCTAGATTCCTACTATATGCCAACAGAATATTTTAGAATAGCTTAAGTATTTCCTTAAAAAATTATTCTCTTCCAAAATTCAACCTTTAATTTTTTTTAAAAATCTAGATAGTTTTTCATTTGCATGTATTTATTAATCACATTCTCTCTAAATGCCATCAATCTCTTAATATCATCCTCAATTTAAAAACTGCTGTAGTTACTCTGCTTTATATTAACCCAAATAATTCATATTCAGTGTTTCTTTTATGAGAGTGGAATATTTAAGTATAACTGCTGATGCGTTTGATTGTTTCTCCTTGTTTTCAGTTACAAAAGTATTCACTCCATAATATCTTTTAGGACATAATGTATTGTTATGCTTCTAAGTGTATAAAAATCAATAAGATCTAAGTTGAAATGGGAACAGATACAAATACTAAAATCCCATTTGAGGAAGTCACAAATAATCTACCTGAAGTATTGCTACAGGCATGCTAATGGAGCCTATAACTCTTGTGAGCTTTATATTACCTGAAGTATTGCTTTTACCAAATATTAGCATACATTTAATGAAAACCTTGAGCTGCTGCAAAATTCTCTCCACATCTTATCATAGAAGCTCTACTCTGAAAGCATAAAATCATCTAAACTGTAAACATGTGTGGGTACCTCCCCCAAATGCTCCGTTTTTTCTGGTCAGCCAGTAAAAAAATATTTCTTCTGATAAAAGAGGATCAGCCCTGATTTCCTACTTATCTCACCACCTACTTGAGGAAAGTTAAAGTCTCAACAGCATGTACAATTGCCCCTTTTCTTGGATAAAACCAAACAAATTAATTCCTGGTTTCACAAAACAAAAATCAGAAAAGAAAGAAAGAAAATCTTAACAAGCATTCCTAACTGTCTGAATTCAACATTTTAACCCTGGATAAGTAGGTTATTAAAAGTTACATTTAATTTAAGGAAAAATTTATTATGAATAACCCCAGGACTTATAAAATTAATTAGAAAAAAGCCCTCTCAAATCATTATCTTTGAGCGATCCAGATAAAACCTTCTTTAATTATAGCATGCAATTATATAATGCAGGGTTTTTTTGTATTTTATGGCTGATTGGAATCATATAATTTTAGAGCTAAAAGACAAAGACCACATCAGCCAACTCCTTCTACAAATGAAGAAACTGAAATCCCAAGAGCTGAGATTACAATGAAGAAAAGACAGAGTATAATCCAAAAACAAAATATCTTGAGCCCGTAGTCTAAAATCTGTCCCTGACCGTGCTAACTTAATGAGTCAAAGGACCAAAGAAGATGGTTCATGGGAAGGACAAAGTAAAGTGAAATCCAGAAAACTAGATCAAAATTGACATCATTTTGGACGCTTCTATTTTAACTCTTTTGGCAAACAACATAGTTATTTCCCCATGTTAGAAATACTACTAAAAGTAATAAGGGCTTCATACTTACTTTCTGAGAGCATGAAAAGCTAAGAAAGATTAGAAAATTAGACGGATGTGTGCACACTTACGTCCACGTGGAGCCAGAGGCCATGCCTCTCACAGACGTCCGCGATTTCATCCAGAGGGTCGAAGGCACCTAGCACGGTTGTTCCAGAGGTGGCACAGACAAGAAACGGTGCTGCCCCCTGTGAGAAGGATCCACACACAAAGAGAATGTCACTGTCACCACAATATCTGTCCTGTGGCAGGTTAGTAAATACAAAAGATAAATCCAGAGATTTACATGACTTTTTGGAAATAATCATTAACTGAATTGGTTGTGTCTAAAGTTCCACAGTATGGGGTCGGCCTCTGGTCATTACAGACGGGTTAAGGAACCTGAGGAAGTGCCACCAGGACAGTCATCTCCTGTCCCAGTTCAATACTCAGCCTCACTACTATTGCTCTCATATTCCTTCTGCAGTACTGTCTGTGCTAAAGAGGGCCCAGGTAAAAAGGAGTAACCTGAACAGCAATGGCAAGCTGACGTTTCAGACAATTTCCAGTTCCTTCCTGGGGAAATACACCCGGCCTGCATGATGCCAGCATTGTCACCCTTCTCCCAAACAGAAAGGAATGGGCTCGGAAGACAAACACCCTGCTTTGGGCTAAGCCATGCCTGACACACAGTCAGCAGCAAAATTTGAATAGAGGATAAGGCAAACTCACTGGAAGCATCCTCCTTGTGGGTACTGCAACAGAGAAATTCATTGGAATGTGCTGGAAAAGAGCCCGCATCATTCCTACTGCTACTGTTCTTCCTCATATAGATGTTGGCTGCATTTTGTAGAAGATCAGGT
The DNA here is from genome assembly GCA_004026905.1 of Hystrix cristata. Lineage (NCBI taxonomy): Eukaryota > Metazoa > Chordata > Mammalia > Rodentia > Hystricidae > Hystrix > Hystrix cristata. The sequence continues at coordinate 39,985 of PVJO010016085.1, read as the reverse complement.
GCCAGTGGAAAATGGAGGAGAAAAGGGACAATGTGGAGCACATACAGAAATGAAAGGTAGTCTCAGTCAAGCTAGCCAGGCACTTTGGCCCCATGAAGGGACTTCAGGCCAATCAGGCAAAGGAAGAGGGCAGGAGGTTGTTTCCAAGTGTATCAATCCCGGTGTGGGAGCAGAGGTGTGTTGCTTAAAACAGGAGTTTGCCCTGGAGGGAAAACTTACAAATAACGGTTGTGGGGAGCAACTAGAATCTAAGGAAGCATAAGTGACCTATGTCACTTTGCTGCCTATAAAAGTCCTTTTACCTCCATTTAGCATGGAGCCATTTTCTCCTCCGTGTTATTGTGAACTGCACTGTTACTGTAACACATTTTGATGGCCTTTGATGCCAGGGGTGGTTGTGTTTGAACCAAACTCATTCCAATTTAACTGACCTGTGACAGAAAGATGTTATTTCTCAACAGAAAGTGGGGCAGAGCAAGAACACTTGGTCCCACATCTCCAAATTGAGATGCACAGGAATCAAAGTAGTGGTACATAATGAATCCAGTTGCCATTTTGGGAGACAGCTGTGACACAGAGAATTGGGTCTACCCCAAACCTCTCACAACCAGGTTAGGAGGTGACAGAGCTCCTGGGGAACCATGGGCTTTGGAAATTCTCCCCTGTACTCAACCACAACAGATTAAGTCTTTATCATGTCAGTGACCTAAATGAAATGAGAACAGATTGACATCAATCATTAAAAGCATCAGAAAAAATAATTTACTAAAACTGTTTAAAGAGTCTTTAATGGCTGGGCTTTTCCATAAGCTACACGACATCCTGACAGTTGTGAGAAAATACCTACGCAAGCCTATTAGAGCCTATTAATGAGTTTTCCTCACCTCTTAAAAAATCTTGCTATAAATATCAGGCTTAGAAATTCAACTACTTTCGCAATCTTCTGTATATTTTTTCCTCGTCATATCTCATGCTATTAATGAGAAACTCTAGTAGAAACAATACTAATTGTATATTGCCAATCCACTATCAACCCTACAAAAGTTTGACCTTTCAAATACTCATGCACAAAAATATCTCCAAAATACACAGTGGTCATACTAGCTTGGGCTTGTCAATAATCACTTTGGAACTTCTGCTACCTTGTGGACTTCACTACCTTTAAGGTGCATGAAATAAAGGTCACTTTTAATGGTTTGTTAATGACCAGAGAGTTGATTTCTAGGGAAAAAAATGTTGGCATATCATTTCCTTCATCTGAAACAATAGAGTTAAAAGCTTGAAAGCAATTAGGCCTAAGTTACTAAGAAAAATAAACCACACATCATGTATTATTATCTCAGAATAGATGCAAGGTTTGCTCACGGTAAATCGAGGCTCAAGTATTCTGACTTGAAAGAAAACTTAGGAGATATGCCAACTCTTAAACTCCACTTCCGTACTTTTAAATGTGCCTAAAACAATTTTTACTTTTAAAAATATCTTTTTTCAAATTCTCGACTTTAGAATTATTTCAGTTTCATATACTTTCATTGGCAAAACAAAAAAAAACTGAACAAAAATAATAAATGATGGCAGGGGGATAAAATCCACTGTGGTTTTATTCACAGGCATAAAAATTGTTAATAATATGAAAGGCAACAGGGACAATGTTCAGGGCAGGTTAGGAAATAAAGTCATTATTTTGAAAATTAGTAAATGAAAGGGCAAAAATAAAATATATGTCCTGCTTTGCTTGTGCATACTGTTTCCTTGGGGAAATCAAATAGAGATGAGGATATGTAATTCTTTATAGAAGAAAATGCCTGCCAATAAATAAAGAAGGAACAAGAAAGTGAATTAAAAATTAGAACATCACTTAATAAAATAATGGGTCTGGATAATGGTCAATGGCAGTAAAATCCATGAGGTGAGAGGCTGAGGGACAACTTTGTTACGCATGAACTGACCATACCGAACTCCACCCTCTGGTGCTATCTCAGCAGCAGACACTGGCCTGTCTCTGTGTGGAAGGATGAAACGAAGCCTTCCTGGTTAACACCTAACTTGAATCTCACTGAGCCTCAAGTCTGAAGTGCTACCTGACAGGAAATGCAGGCGACAGGAGGGACAGCACAGAGGTGGGGGAGCACTTAAGAGTATCAGTGTTTGATGTACCCTGCGAAATCCATAATGGACACTACAGGACTAAGGACCTGGTTTCTATAATACATCAATTTCAGGGGGTGAAAAAAAGAGGAGGAGAAAGCTATGGATTAGAAAAGACTTACATTTCAACCAAAATGCAAAGCACTTCAATCCTTATTTGAGTTCTTGTCTGAATCTTTATTTAAACAAGGAAACTATTACTAAAAAGTCAATGGGAGAAACTTTAATACAGATTGAATATCTGATGATATTAAGGAATTAATACTTTTAAAATATAATCATAATATTATTTTTAAGAGTCCATCTTTTACAGATATACTCAACTACTGATCAAATGACATCTCAGGATCTGAGGTTTGCTTCAGAGTAATCTAGTAGTGTCAGGAAGAGATGGGGTGTAGATGAGAAAGAAATAAAGAAAGGAAGAAAGAGAAAGGAGGGAAGTGGAGTGGAGGGGAACAAAGAATGTAGGAGAAGGAAAGGAAGGAAGAAAGATGGAAGGAGTAATAATGGGAAACATGAAAAAAGTCCAATCAGTTTTGCCCACCAACAAGAATTCACGATCTAATGAGGTTTTTTTTATAGGTGGTTCTGTAGAAAATGATGAAACTAAACTAGAAAGCACTCTCTTTAGTTCACAGCAAAATAAACCACTCACAAGTGTTTTATAGAATTTTACCCCAAAATCAAAGAGCTATAATAAGCTGAACCCAATAATTATCAAATCTATTTGTCACTAGAATGTTAGAAGATAAATGTACATTTAGAGATACAAACCTGAATCCAATACATACATAATAATAGCAGGATTTCTTTTCTTAATTGTGGATTTAAATCAAACACAGCAATCTAGCATGCCCTCAAAGTGATTTCTATGAAACTGCAGGTGATTTTTATGAAAATTTGAAAAAATAAAAAATACAAAAACAATTTCAATATTAAAATTTAAAAAAATAACTCATCATTTTTAGAGCATGAACCCTTGTAAGGATATATGTACTGACATCCCAGCTCAGATGCTGGGCTTTCTATTTTTCTAAGGTCACCCCTGACCGTATTGTTACCTATTAGAAGTCATCAGAGAATAGTGGGAATCTCCCTTCACAGTTGGAAAATAGTGCAAGGGGAGGCAAGCAGTGCAGAGGAGTTCCACATCCAGCAGGCTTTTGACCCAAGAAGCAAAACAGCAATCTCCTGAGCAAGAAACCACCTTTAAAAAGCAGGTGCCAGGGACGGCCTTACTGGATCACAGCAGGAAACCAGGACCACGTCTTGGCTTATCCAATAATGGTCACTTCAGGGTTCATCTAGGCAGGTAGGTAAGGAAGACAGGACATTCTGCCACTGAAGTCAGACCCAGACCCAGTGCAAGGTGCTACTAATGTATGAGCTTTGAGGTGGAAGTAAGTAGGAGGACAGATCAATCAAGAAATCGAAAATCATCCCAAATGCAGCCCTGAGACAACAGGTTTCGCCTTCAGACTTGTCAGAGGGAGGATGAGTCAGGGGAGTGGGTGCTGGGGCTCCCCTGGAGAGGCTAGGCTCATCTTTAGGGCTTTATTCTAGCCAGGAATCCTGAACAATGGTGACAGCAGCATTTTAATAGGCTCCAGCCACCTGGGAACGAGAATGTCCGAGAAACTCCACAGAACATGGAGAGCCAAGCACCTGGAAAGAGAGTATCTGTAAATGAGTTTCCCTACTTTATCCCCAGCACACTCTCCTCTTCTCTGTCCCACAGAAAAATGGATCTGGCTGTTTGTATTCTCTCCACCTCCCTCTCTCTCTCTTTCTCTCTCTCTCCCTCTCTCTTTCCTCCCTCCCTCCGTCCCTCCCTCCTTACCTCTTTTCTGGCTTGCTGGACCTGCTTTTCCAGTTCCTCAGGTACCATTTTACCTCTAAGGAGTACAAATTTAAAACTCTCAGTTATATTTAGCAGTTCACAGGCAATGGTGATGCTTTTTAAACAGTATGAATTATCCCCTCCACCCACCAGCTTCCGGATCCTGTCCCCATTACCTTCCATCTGTTTCCACAAAGCACACGTTCTCAGTGCCAATCCCCAGAAAAGAGGCTGCCTTCTTCACGGAGTAATGACACTGAATTGAAGGGGAAGGGGGAGGGAGAGATGAATGCACTGTAGGGAGTGAAAAATGTATTACTTTGCGTCTAAATAGGTGTGTGCCTTCCTAGCAGAGCACCATCTTTGAATTACTGCAGGGAAGAAAAAGAACACGGTAATTTACTTGAGCTCCTTAGTCTAGTCGTTAAGAATATGGACTTTGAGCTCACATTAACCAGAATGTATAGAACCTTGAATAAGCAAGGCACACTCTCTCTAAGCCTCATTTCAGTAATTTATAAAGTGGTCATGTCAGCAATGCCTCTTCCATCAGCTGGTGAGAGAACATAAAGGGCTAATGTAGCTAGAGCATTTAACAAAGAGCCTACCATATGGAACAAACTTGGTCCCTAGAGGCTATTGTTTTCCATAACGAAGAAAGAAAAATTTCTCTTGGTGCTATTAATAAGGCTCACTATTAGTGGAAACTCAGAATCTAGCTCACCATTGACTCAAACCCCTTAAGGAGAGAGCACAACCCTATCTCAAAGACCACATTCACAGGCTAGAGAAAGAGTTTAATCATTTCCAAAAGCAAATGATGGGTTATAAACGCTGAGCAGACACCCAAGTGATTTTTTTATTTTATTTTATTTTATTTTGGTGCCGGGGAATCGAACTCAGGGCCTTGTGCTTGCTAGGCAAGCGTTCTACCACTTGAGCTAAATCCCCAGCCCCTTTGATCTTATTTGATACTGAATGCAAGGCTGAAACCAGACATACAGGCATGTAGCTAAAATCAAGACATAAAGAGTAATATTAATTTATAGACAAATACTCAGCTCTGGCATGAATGAAGCTAATAGATGGTCCTGGAATTAGGTCTGACCTACTTCTTATTGGCAAATAGTAATATATACTTTAGACTGGGGGGCCTTTTCCCCCCACCATGTGAAGCCCGTAAGATAATTAGCATTCAAATGCTGGACATGTCATTCTTTATATATTAGTGAGGACAGGTGGTCAATTAATTCTTTTTCATGCCAGAAGAATGAAGGTGCTAAAGGACATTATTGTACCAAGAAAACCTTAGTAATTTAATTTGTAGGTATGAATACATTATAAGAGTAGTCATGCCTTCACACTTAACTTGATATATTCCCTCAAATGTGGTAATTTTTTTCCTTCTTTTATCGAGACAACTTTATTGGGAGCTTTTTTTTTTTCCTAACTCTGTAAAAATAAAATGCAGAAGTAACGCCATCAGGAAAAATGAAACCATCCTAAATAATTAATTTCCAAATATCAAATAGGACACATCCAAAATGCCTGTAGGGTGCATTTATTTTAGGTTGTTACAAGAACATATGCATACCGAAGAGCAATAATGTACATGAAAATGTAATTAATTCTCTACTAGCTACATCAGCCTGTGCCGTTTTGGGGGAACACGCCTGCCATAGCTAAGGTGACAGAGCTAAGGTGTGAATTATTTCTCATCAGAGATCTGGGCTCTGAAAACTGAATAGCTACTGATCTGCTAACGACAAATGCTAGCTTACCCCACTGACATCTGACTATAAGGAAAATCACAGTGCTCTCCCCCTGAGAAATAGCAAAATATCTCCAACCAATAGATGTACCGGACCAAAAATTTGTAATCAGAATGAGAATAGCTGCAGTGGAGCTATCTTTAAGTACCTCAGGGCAAAGTACTGCCCACTGTCAATCTCAAATGGACAGGGACAAAAAAAGGTTTGAAAAACAGAAGCCTAAACATCTGAAAGCATCAGAGAAGGAAAAGGGCCCTGGAAGGGAAGAGAAAGACAGAGATGCCTCGGACATGCTGAGTGGTTTCAAGGAAAGGAAAAACCTGGAAGACTGGAATTCAGAAGTAACAGCTGCAGTTAGAAACAAAGGATGGTTTTCCCAGCACTGGCAAAAGATACGTCGGTTCTTCTAAGACCCAACCTCCCTGTAGGTTCCATAAATTTACAGAAAGTGTGAAGACCTCAGCAGGTGCTCATTTCTATAAAGATAAAACAGCATGTACCTACATGAAAGAGCATGAAGCTAAAATTCTACCTTCTGGTTCCGGAAAGATTTTTATTTTTCCTATGACTTTGGCTTTTTCAATGAACTTCTACTATCTCCTCAGTGTGCACCGTGCCTGGACACACGGGTCCCTTCTAGTGCCAACTAATTTGATGCTTAAATTAGCTGACAGAAAGAGTGCAATGTACAAACGTTATACTTTAGAGAAGGAAGAAAAGAAATACCCAGATGACTTTTCCAAAAACATACAACTTGTACAATTCCTAAAGAGACCAGAGCCAGAATGCAGATGGACGGACTTCTGTCTCATGCCCAGCAGTTCATTTTAAGGCATACCTGTCTGCCTGCTGAGCTGGACTGAAATAATATGCCAACCCAACCTAGGCTGTGAGCTTGAAGGAGGAACAACCACAAGACTTGCATCCTAAACATCTCACCTGTGTCTCCCAGTTCTAGCCGTGCTAAGGAGGAACTAGTCCCATTGATCACTGGCCTGGGAGGTAAGAGTTTCTTTTTCACCATTGCTTTTTAGTGGCAGACAATGATCATTACTTTCTGCTGAATCCAAAAGTGATTTGAATTCCTTGGGAACTTTACAAACCTAGGATTTCTACATGAAACCAAGAGATGCGCGTCGAAGTATTAATCAAGTCATAAATGTAGTACTTTTCTCCAAAACCTCCCTTCTCTTTGAATGCCACGTCGCACCGGAGAAGCTACCCTGGATATTCTTGCAGGTCTTTATTGACAGCTGCATTACAACCAAAACTTGAAGAATACAAACACGCCTTCAGTGGTGGGTTCTTATGTTCTATATTTGATGGTGAAGACAGGGTTGGAGCAATCTGGTCAGCATAAAGCCCAGAAAAGCCCACCTAATGCAACAGTAGAGGAGCACAGCTGTTGTGCACTGGGGCATGGACCAAAGGCCTAAAGGAAAACAACAGAGGCATAGGAAAAAGACTACACAGGCTACTATAGGGTTTACAACTGTTTAGTAAACGCATTCTTTAAATTTTTCTTGACTAAATAATGGATGTACATGTTATAATATGTGAGGAAGGTGATCATTAAAATATAAGTTCAAATAATGCCAATGCTATGACCCAAATCTCTCGGCAGATCAGGGAAGGGATGGAGCTGCAGAGTGGAGTCTGCACTGGATGGGGTGGAGAAATAAACTTCTCCTCCTTTCAGTTGCACAGCACGTCCTCTTGATATCACGTAATGAGAAAGGTCCTTTATCTCTGTGATCTCCTTTCTAAAACATGATACCCCCAGCCTAAGCACAAAGCAGGACCTCAGACGAATCCCACCAGAGGGACATTCAACAGAAGAAGAGACAGTGGCAGAAGGACAGAGGGACCCACCGGAATGAAAAAAAGGAAAAGAAAAAGGTAGGAAAATAATCTTCCAGGTAAGATTAAACTTAAATAGAACCTTTAATTTCTGCCCACCTTGTTATAGCTGGATGATTCTCCTCCTATTAATAACAGTTAACACTTCTTACTGTTACATGCCAGGTTCTGCTTTGCATCCAGGAACTCATTTAATTTTTGCAACAACTCACTCATCAGTGACTACTACATGGTTACTGGGTTGCTTTTACTGCCCCTAGTTGTTCACCACTCACTGTATATAGAACCTTTGCCATATGATTTTGCAAAAGTTTCATCTTGGATCTGGGTTCAGAAATGTGGCTTACTTTGCCACAGAATGAGGCAGAAGTGATTATGTGACAGTTCTTAAATTAGGAGTCAAGGCCAGGGGTTTCCATGTTATCACCTGTACCTGTACCACTGCCCTGAGTACACATCTAGAGACTGCCTGCTGGAAGGTGAGTACACATGGAGCCGAAGAGAATCACTGGTGTCACCCCAGATGAACCACTTCCAGATCATCAACTGGCCAGCCAAACTCAGGACATGGGATGGAGCCCAGTCAAGAACAGCAAAACTGCCCAGCTGTCCTAAGACTTGTAAGCAATAACAGATGGTCATAGTTCTACACTACTGGATTTGGGGATAATTTATTATGTAGAAGAGCTGATTACCATTTTTACAAATTAGGAAACTGAGGCACAGAGAAGTTAACCAAAGTCAACTTATCCAAAGTCAAAGTCACTCAGATGGTAGATGATGGGATAGGAACCAAACGTAGGTATCTTAGCTCAAAGCCAATGCACTTGCCCACATCTGCCCACCTCCTTGTGTGGAGGGTAAAATAAGAAGTTATTGCTGCAACACCCAGTTATATGTGCAGGCATATGTGTTCAAGTTACTATGTCCTTTCCCACTTGTAAGAGGAGATGTAAATTCCTTATATTACCCAATCAGAGCAATTTTACAAGGAAATTTAAGTAGAAAACATATCTGAGATCAGTAGTGATCATCAAAGTTCTAACAAACAAGATACTCATAGAAGAGATCCACAGAAAGAGACAACACTTTCAAACGAAATGTTCCTTCCTCAAAGAAAATGATATACACTATAAATTTTAAATAAAGTTAATGTACAAAATTGGGTGGCCAGGAGTTTCAATGCCAGACCCATTAGTCTCTCCTCTGGAATGCAATATTATGCTATACATAGGCATATTAATCCCTCATGTATAGGATAAAGTCACAACAGCAATTTTGAAACCAACAAGCCTTCTGAAATAACACATTCTCAGAAACTCTGTAACTAGTATCAAGAATAATACTTTACCTCTGCAGATGCAAAAAGGATTAATCTTGGCAACCCAGACAGCCCCTTTTCCTTAATATCGGGACAGTATTTGTATCTAGCTAAATTCATTGCATACATATTGGACACTGAACCACCTGCAAAAACAAAATTAAAATGTCATATTTATAGCACGAATTTATAGCACCCAAAATACTGAATGCAGTGGAAAGCATGAATGGCTATGACTACTCTTAATTTAAAAAATCACATTATACACATTGAAATTCCCTCCTAAAGCCTGTAAAACTGAAATGGGGGGGGGCAAAAGGGATGAGGGAGGAGGGATAATTAAAGTATGTACATGTACAAGAAAAACTGAATTAATAAATTTTAAAAATCACTATGAAAGTCACTGAAACATTGCCCTGCCCATTAATAGCATTCCTTTCACACACTCCTTCATCTCCATTCCAGAACTTTCCAATTTGAGAAAAGAGAAATTTTCATCTATTACCTCATTCCAGGGTTCATCCAAACTGAAAGTTTTAGTCTGTGAGCCCTGAATTTAGGGCCAGTACCCAAATCTCCACAGTTAATAATATTGTGTCACAGGATCAATAAAATTGAAATGACATTATATGCTCATTTTTAGTCAAATGTAATTTAGGAACTCACTCAAGTAAAACTTATCATAGCCTTTCCAAACTCCCAATAGCAGACAGATTCATCTCTGTTAGATATGTCCTAAATTGTAAACATCTCATTTGTGAAGTACATTATGTCATTTACTTATCATTTATACAAAATGTCATCTTTCTAGAGAAAGGCACACGTTATATGCTTACCTAGTAGCATTACTAGTATCTAACTTTTTGTAATCTGTAAATCTGCAAGGAGCTGTTCCGCGAGTGAATACATTTTTAGATGTTTGTAGTAGAAAGGTGATAGAAATAACTAATTGTAACTAACTGTACTCACCTGGGTTAAATATTCCATCCCCTTCTTGCCAGCCAACAAATTCAATCATTTTCTTCAGAACTGCTTCTTCCACTAACAGAAACACTGGGGACACCTCATACGTATAACTAGATAGATATAAAAAACACTTAACTTCTGTAAGTGGAGTCAAAACATCCCTTTGGTGTCCCAAGAAATGCAACTCTACAGTTTTATTAAAGGAAGTAGCGCTGAGGTATAAGTAATCTTTGGAAACGTATCCATCGGAAATAGAGAATTACTTTATCAGTGGTAGTGTTATCACGGTTATATAAATGCCAATAGCTGGTGGCCTAGGAGATATACAAGCTCCTTCAGCAATCTTAGTTTAGATAAAACCTTCGATGACACAATGAGACAAAGGGCAGGCCATCAGGACTCTGTATTAGTTATGCGCAGGACCATTCCACTTTTAGGATGCTTTGGATACTGCACTGGATGCTGATGCTGGTTAAAGAAAAGCCATTGTCTTGGTAACAGGGTTTTATTAGGTTACCATCATGAGTATACTAACAGTCAGCTCTAGATATTCTATATGGGGATTACCCGTCCTAAACTACTGCTTCCGCACCACACCATCTATACTGGTAGAGATGGGAGGTATTCTGTAACAAATCCCTTATGACATGATGATCTTACTGCCAAACTCTATCTGGATCCCGTGTCAGCAAAGGACCTGCCACCACAGGCTGGTACACTGTCTTCAGAGAGCCTAGCTGGATTAGTTAATCCCATGGGGATTAACTCAGCTGCAGGGAGTTGCCTCCCCCAAGGTCAAATGCCTTCCTGTGGCAGTCCACACTTGATGACTAGCTACTCCGGACCTCTCTAGGGTCAGCCGAGACTGTCATCCCACCTGGAAGGCATCCTGACTCCTGTTCTTGCCATCCTGCACCCTCCTGCCACACTCTCCTGGGCTCCCGCATTGCTTCCAGGGCTGCTCCTTAATGAGCATCCTGCCATGCTACTCTCCTCATTCCGTCTAGAGTGGCTTCCCAGCAACCCCAAACTGCATCTGTTACTGCACCTTATTTTGAAATGTCTGATTCTCTTCTCTCTCCAGATAACTTGAGGGTGACTAAACATCTCTAATCTCAATTAGGTGATTACATTAAATATGAAATAAAGTTGTATTCTAAATGTGTAGGCTAAGTAGATGCATTTAGATTCATAATCACAAAATTAGATGAAATTATTTTAACATCTAGAAGGCAAAGCTTTCAAATGGAGGCAAGAAAACTGAACACCTACTATGTATCATCCATGCGCTAAGTGCTCTACGAATACCGTATCACTTTACAAACAAGATAGGTTCTGTTTTCTACCACTCTATGGTAATAGTTTGTACATACCAAGAGTATGAAAAAGTATATATGCTTATGTGTACCCTAATATAAATGAAAAATTATCCGATTTTTGTAAGAAAAAGTTAATATTAAATATGCCAGTGAAATCTAGCTCAAATCTACACCTCAGAACACGCCTTCAGGTGGAGAAGAGGGTGGTGGTAAATGCTCTCAAGGGTGGGTCACATTTTGAGTGGATGGTTCCATTTAGCAGCAACGCAATAGTTCAAAAACTTCTAAATATTTCAGATTAAATAACCCAAATGAGAGGTTAGAAAACCTATAATTCATAATTAAAGATTCAAAGAGTCGTGTAGTTTTAGTATGTTCCTTGGCTTATCTACTGCTGCTTCTTCTGGCCATTGTAACCAGCTGTCTACTCCCATCACCAGGCCAATGACATCCTGTTACTAATCCAGTGAACATTATTCAGTTTTCATCATTATTAACTACTCAACACGGGACATTAGACATGCTATCCTCTGTGGCTTCCATGCCTGTACCCTTGGTCTTTCTCTGTATCTCCTTCTTCTGCCCATAAAACACTGTGTACTTCAAGGCCTAGTCCTGAGCCCTCTTGTCTCCCCAGTCTATCTTCTGTCCTCATGGTGGTTCTCCAACATGAAGGCTCATTAAAATTACTTGTTAGGCTTTGTCGATATATCAATGAGTGGGGCATACTCACAGAAATTCATATTTACTTAGTCTAGGTTGGAGCCAATGTACCTTTTTTTTATAGTTCCCAGTTGATTCTAATAAGCAATTAAGGTTGAAAATCACTGACTTAGGGAATCTTGTCCATGCCCACTACTGCAATTACCATCATGCTGTCAGTAACTTTCACATTTATGCTTTTCCCATAGATAACAAAATCCCAGGCCTATACACCCCTCAGACCAGTTGATATATATCCTCGATTGTTTCAAAGTCACTGTAAATTCAAATGCCCACAATTGAAAACTGAATTCTTGATCTTGCCTCTTCTACTACATACTTCAAAACTGGTCCTCTCTCCCAATACCTTTTATGTTAATGAATGACCTGACAATGAACCAAGCTATAAAAGCCTGAAACCTAGGCTTTATCTTAAAATGACCTTTTGCCTTCATTTCCAAGGCCCAGCATGCGATACCATTCCTTATGTTTTATCTTCCAAACACATCGTTTTTCTCTCTATTCTTTCCAACCTCCATCTAAACCCAACCTACTACTATCCCTCACCTAAGGAAATTTCCTCCTGTTATTTTCCACCAATCTACTCTCCATATTTTCAGCAAGCTTTTTAACACCATTGTCACTTGATAATTTAGAAACCTTCAAGGACTTTCCAATGTATTTAGGATAATTCATAAACATGGTACACAAGGCCCTCTATGTTTGACTTCTCTTTTCAGTCTTATCTTCCACTACACTCTCTGTAGGCCTGTCAGCTACACCTACATGGGTCTTTCAGTTCATTACAGCATGTCATGCCATCTTCCACTACAGGCCTTTTTATGTCATTTCTTCTACTGGGAACTGGCCCCTCCCCCTTTCACCTAATTAAGTCTCACTCATTCTTCAATTCTAAGCTGTAATTTTTTCAGAGAAGACCTTCCGGATCTCTCAACTTGAAAAAAATTTCCCCTCTTATACTTACAGCATCCTGAATATCTCCTTCCTACGAGAGTTTGAATTTTACATTAATTTTACATTAATACCCTTTTGGCTAGCTCGCTTTCTCTCACCAGACTTATGCTTCACGAGAGCAGAGTCAAGGTTTGTGGTTCAAAGTCTTTCTCGAGCAGTTGCACAGATGCGGCTCTTCATGCAGTAATGCATGAGAAGTTGCTTAATCAATTTTCTCATCTGTTAAATGGAGATAACAACTCTTCCCTTGCTTTTCCATAGTACTACTACACAAATCAAACAGCTCTTTGAATACTACTAAGCGCCTAATGTCATTCTGTTATTTCTGATGATACTACCCAAAAGAAATCAGTAAGTAGAAATTCATTAAATAAAGGTTCATCTATTTAAATACATCTCTAACTCATGTTCAGTGTGAAATTCCAGTAGCATGGTACTTACACACTAGGATTTAATGCCTCTGTCATAAACCGGGCCACCAAGGAGTAATAATCAAGTCCAGCATATAATTGGTTGAAAAATCTTGGGTGGTCTGTAAATTTAAAACAAAGTATTAATTTATGCATCAATAAAAAGTAAGAAAAAATACTATTGGTATAGCAATAACATAAATGAGTCTTTCTAACAATGAAAGCAGGCAGATACAAAAAAGTATACAAAGCATGTTTATTTCTATGCATTCAGAATCAGCAAAGCCACCAGTGGAGGTAAGTTAGAATTCTGGGTACTCTGGGGAAGGAACTGCTGACTGGCAGCTGTAAGGAGCTTCTGGGCTGACAGAAACAGTCTAAATTTTGGCTGGGTGAGGATTCCAACGTACAGATACATACAAATTCACCGAGCTGAGTCCTTGAGATTTGCATACTTTATTGAATGTAAAGTATACCTCGGTTTTTTAAATATTCAAAATATGATTCTGTACAAGGAAAAAACATTGCAGAGCTTCTTCACAACCCTTTCTACTGAACAATGTTTCCATGCAAAACTTGAGCACCTCTTAAGAGCTTTGATTTACCAACTGCTCTTTTCAACAATTCACATCCCACCAGAAGCCTCGAGAAATGGATCTGAACTCTGTTCGGCCAAGTCCCACAGCCTGCTGCCTTCATCTTCTGAAACAATCAATATTAACCTCCCTCACTTCAAAGGCATCTTCCTCCCCAGCAGGGTTCACCTCAGGCTACGGGCTGTGAGTGACCTTTTCATTTTTCAGATTGGACGATGTGATGGCATTGTGTAGCCAGAGTGGGATGGGACTCAGCATACAGCTTACATAGGCTGCCTGATTTAACTTACTTCATACACAGTCTCCTTTATGACTCAAACAATTTTTAGTTCCAAGTTTCTACTTACTTTTTCTCATATAATATCTTCTAAAGGTTCTTGGCTTTACGAAGTGCGAATATTCACACCCAACACCAGGCTATCTGCCTTGACATTCTAAGCCACAGGCAGCCCAGCCTGACAAAGAACAAAGAGGCAGGAGGTCTAGTTCTGCTTTTAGGTACTTGGGAATCATCTTAGTTATGGACCCCTCATGACAATTTACAGAATTTAGTTTGAGTAGGTTTTTTTTTTCTCTTTAAACTAGGGGCTTCATTAAAAAAAAAGTCTCAAAAGAAAATGTCTTTTCAATTAAAACATGGAAAACTTCCTCTGATCTGGCAAAGGAAACCAGACATTGCTACAAGTAATTTTAATAAGATTTTTTTTTAGTTCTGTGTTAATTTATGATTGATTTCCATGGTAACATTATGAAAAATATCCAGTAAACTGAAAAACTACTGCGTTAAATGTCATTCTACACTTCTGGCATGCACTATAATAGTAAGATATGTATCTCTGCTTTTGAAATACTAACTGAATTTTTGATACATACCCCAGACTTTCCCAAGGGAATATAATCCAATTATTTTTAGCCAGAATTTTATTATGTTCTTTCCACTAAATTTAGTCTGGTGTCAGAATTCACAAAGCATAATGTCTGCATGGTTTTAAGCACTAGATTACCTTCACATCAGACTGAGAAATGTTTATTTGGTAAAATTACTCTTCCACCTTTGCAACCTGTTCACTGGATATATAGATATTAATAGTCAAATTAAAATTACTTCAGTATAAGACTGACACCATGTCACTGCATTTACAAAAGATCACAGTGATGATGGCATGAGTGTGAAATACTGCAGCAAAACTTACTATGTATTTATTTTTCTTATATTTACATGAAGGTTTTTATTTTTTGATCCTGAAAGATCTGTTCGATTACTTTGGTAATTAGCAACTCCCAAGAGTTAATCATTGTCTCCCAAATAAATCTATTCCCATTTACATTAAAGATACCTTCTTGGATTTTTAAATTTTTTTTGCACATTCTGGGCCTTAAAGATTTAAAATCCCTTAAGTAAGTTCACACAATTAAAATACTATTTTCCAGTTCTGAAGAACTTAAGAAATGATAAGCAGTAATGATAATATATGGTCTGGGTTATAAATGATGGATTGACACTGACAAGGAATATATAACTGTTGCGCCAACAGTTTTCCTATTAATTTATCTTTGGCTGTGACAACAATTAAACGAACCATGGTAAAAACGTCAGAAATGCTATTTTTTGATCCAGGTTTCTCATTCCACAAACATTATTATACTCAGATTCATTAAGAGGTAAACAAATGCTTTAGAAATGCAAGAACTTGTCCGAGGTACACAGCAAGGAAGTAAGTTGAAGTTCTCACTAGTTTTGACACTGAAGTGTATGACATCTCGGCAGAGTTTCAACAGCCTGTCATGTGGTTCACCCTTGTCTCTCATCTCCAAGTCAAGAAGTTGCTTCAGCTGGTCAGGAGGCTGCCACTCACACACCTGGAGAGTCAGCAACAACCTGCGATTAATGGGGTACCCGCCAGAGCCTGGGATTGAGAGGATGTGAAGCATGGACGGCAGCTCGGGAAGCTCCCAGAGAAGTGGGAGCCGCAGAGCTCTAACCGCGCGACCACACTTCAGCACACAAAGAGCTATGAGAGCAACGCAGAGGCCATTGGGACAAGTGAAGAGCCCATCCTACAACTGCATGGTCAAAGATTTTCTGGAATGAAACGATAGATATGCAACACGAGTTGCAACACTTAATAAAAATAGAGCAAATCAAGCAAAGGCCAGGGGATGAGATAATACCAGAGATGTACTAGATGGAACTAACAAAAGTAAAAAAGGCTGACAACCAAAGGAGCCTGTGGTGCATCTGAATAATCAAGTACATTTGGTGTGGCTAGAACATGGATTTTGAGGAAGAGCAAAGCAATAAGCAAAGCTGCATACCAAAATAACTTACTAAGTTTGCACCCTTTCTTCATACAGTCTATTAACTTGGCAGCCAGAGTGATCTTCTTACACCTAAACCATGACCATACGTCTGCTCAACTACATCCAAAAGCTCTCCACTTTCTTCAAAGTAAAAGATGAAGTTCTTACAAAGGCATAAAGTGATCCTGTATAATCTGCCTCTCCTGGCTGTGTCTCCTCTCTAGTCTCTTCTAGCACTACCTACCTCCAGGCTGACTCACCTTCTTGTTCCTTGAGTATACGAGACCTGTTCCTTCCTCAGGGGCTCTGCGTGGCTCCGTGCTCTCTCTAGAATGCTTCTCCTCCAATATCCTCACAGCTAACTGCTTCATTTTTTTCCAAACTATGCTCAAATGTGTCACTTTCTCAATGACACCAACCCCAACTCCCTTACTTAAAACTGCTACCTGTCCATTACCCAGTCTCTAGCAATCTCCCTGAACTTTCTCCCTTTTTCTTTATTCCATAGCACTTACCATGTTCCAACATATTTTATTATTCACTTATTTATTATGTTCTACATAATCTCCATGACAGTAGAGATCTTGGACTATATTCACTGATCCCAGGTAACTAGCACAAAGCCCACTATATAACAGGTTCTCAATAAAGATCTATGGAATAAATGAAGAATCAGTGAAGAGATAAAGCTAGGTCACAGTGGACTTTATGGATCATGTTACTGAGTTTGACTTGACTCTAAGAAAGTGATTGAAATGTTTAGACTAGCGAGTGAAATGGTCATATCTGTAGGTTAGACAATAGCGTTGTGGAGATTTCAAATAAAATTAGAAACAGGGAATAACTATAATAAATCAGGCAAAGAAGGCAGTTGTCCGGGTGAGGGTAAATACTGTGGAAATAAAGTATAGAACTTCTAGCTGTACTTAAAATGCAAAATCAATTAGATACTGAAGGTGAAAAAGAGGAATGAGCCAAGGATGATCTTGCAACTTCTCTCCTGGACACAGGGTTTGAGGGCTACAGGAGGAGCCAGGAGAAGGTGGCACAGCAGGAGAAGGCTCTTGTTGGGAGCATAGTACAGATGCTAGATTTTGAGGACATTTGGTCTAAGCCCCCCTCAGAATATTTAACCTGAGTGTAGGTGTCATTCGAGGCTTACATGAAAAATCAGGGACAGAGTTCCAAGCTACACTATTATATAACAGTGGATGGATGACACAGCTCAGAGAGAGCCTACAGAGAGGAGGGGAAGGCACAGGACACATCTAGGAAATATCAATGGGCATAGGAGCTTGCCTGCCAGGTGGAAGACAGACCAGAGAAAAATAGGAAATCCCAGGAGGAGTTCAGTGCTGCCTAAACCAAGAATGTTTTAAGGATGTTTTAAGAAGATGGTCACTATTGCCAAACACGGCTGAAAAGCCAAAATAGATAAAGACTGAGATGTGTTCACGGGATTTATCAACAAGGAGGTGTTCCTAGCAAGAGCAGTTTGACCGAGAGAGGTGGGGGCGGAGGCCAGATTGTGGCGAAGTGAGAATGTGGGAGGTGAAGAAGTAGAGGGAGGAAGTAGACACTTTTTTAAAAGTTTGGTTGTGGAGGGGAGAAGGAGACCAAGGAATAGCCGGGGAGTGGGAAGACTGGGAGGTGGGAAGTTGGGGGGAGCAGGAAGAAGTATCGAATTGTGTGAGAGGTATGAAATTAAACTCTGGTGACGTGTAAGTAACAGGCAGAGGTAAAGCAAAAGTGCCCAAGACAACCTACAGACTGACTCCAGAAATACTCAATGACATGGAGGAATCTCAAGTGGATTTTAATGAGGGGAAAACTGCAGTCTCAAAAGGCTACATATGACTTATTCTATCCACATGACATCCTGGAAAAGACAAATTCTACAGGGACAGAAAACAGACCAGTGGTTTCTAGGAGACAGAAGGGTGGGTGGGGGAGAGGATGGCATGTGGCTCCGGGCAATCTGGGGGGATGAAACTGTTGTATATCTTGATTGCAGTGATGGTTACTTAGAAGAGTTGTCAAAGCTCATAGAACTGAGCAAGTGGGGCAAATTTTACTGAATATAAATTATAATTCAATTTTTAAAAACAAAGTAGTTGAGAAAGTGTATCTATTGGAGAGGGGACTACAAGTAATCATCTTACTAAGTGTGGGAATGCATCTGCAGGTTACCTTTTAATGGCATCCTGTTGGACCTTAGACAAAGTAGGCTAAGCTAGTGGTATAAAGACTTCACCTCCCTCCCCAAGCCCAGAGAGCTTTCACTGCAACTTCAAATGGACAGACAGCCTGCATATCCACCACACTGGGATTAGCTTGAGGCTGCTTACTTGATAAAAGACCCCAGTCCACCTTCTCTTCTCAGGTCCTATCAGGCCCCTATGTGAGCTCCCCTTCCAGGCAGAAACATCCCCTTGCTATGTTAAATGAATCTTGCCCTTTTAAAATGGTCTTTACATTATTTATCTTTCTCCTTCTTTAACACCCCTAGGAATGAATGTCCCACCCCTGATTTCTCACTGCTCACCAAAATCTTACTTAACCTTTACACTATTCATTAAAGCCCAAAGTGCACACTCTTCCGTGAAATCCCTACGGTCCTCCCCAAACTTTCAGCATTTATCATATTCTTACTGGGTCCTTCTGGTCTCTCTTCCATTGAAAGCTTACGCTTTCAATTAGATTATAAATTCTGCTCAAAGCTGGACCTTTATTTTGTGTTTCTTTAGATCCTCCAGGGCCGAATATAATGCCTTACCAGTAGCTAACACTCAGTTAATATTTAATGACAGAATAAAGGCCAATTTAAAAAATAACTTGCCAGAGGAGCAGTCTGCTCCAGAGCAAACCAGGTCCAAAGTAATTCACAATACAGAGAAGACCAGAAAGGACGCAATTACAAATACATAATCTGCATCCATAAGAAACACCATTTAATGATTTTGCACATAACTATTCCAAGTCCACAGGTAATGTCAGTCTATTCAGTTAGTTTTCTCAAATGCATGTGACAAAAAATTCAGAATAAATAACACTGCATTCAAAAATTTTTATAATGGTATTTATTTCCTACTAATACGCTTTGGGAAAAATCTCTGCCACACATTCATTTGTGGGGAATCCAATGCTAATATGAAAAGTCATCAATGAAATAAAAGATAATTTAGCGATTCTTAGAGGTATATGGGAGAGAATTTGAGTGCAGATTCAGATGCCAGACTGCCTGGATTTTAGTCTCAGTTCTGACACTTACTGGTGTGATATCTTGGGTAAAATATTTGGCCACTTCATCCCTCACTATCTACCTCACCTCTAAAATGGGAATAATAAGTAACACCTGTTTCTTGGGGTTTTTGTAAAGAGCAGTATAGAATATGCACAAGAAAATGGAAAGCAAAGTGTTTTAGAGAGTGTTTACATCAGAGCAACAGATTATTTATAATTTAAATTATTACCAAAGGCAAAGAGCTTCAGCCCTGTGCTTCCTGGACTTGGTTAAATGCTGGGGTCTCAGCCAATCTCCTAACAAGTGATGACTGACCTTCACAAACACAGAGACTGAGTGGGCATCAGAGAGAGAAATGACCCAAACTCTGGTACCTGCACGTCCCCTTGAGACAAAAGTATAAAGGAAATGAAAGTTTGTATTTCTCATTTCCCTCATATATAGCCATATAGACTGGGGGAAAATCTATTCTTCCCGCTTTGGAATTTTATGTAGATTTTCATTTTTACCTTTTCATTAACATCTGTAGCTTTCAAAACCACTTCTTCCATTATTAGTCTGCAGGCCTCTTCGACAAATTTTTCTCCTGCTCTTGTATCTGTGGTTGGACCATTCAGTACTACCCCATCCACCAGAATAGCACTCTTCTTGCTTGGAAGAGCCATCTCTTGCTGATCAATATCTCCTACAAAAAATACAAACAAAATACATTCGAGAAATAATCTAATTAGCTCACATAATGAAACACAGACACAAAATATCACACGTATCATTATTTCAGCTCAAAATGGGCAAACCTTCTCTCACACATGAAAGCACAATCTGGGATACTTTTTATATATGCTCATCTGTATTGAGTTGAATTAACATAACCTGGCTTCAGTATAATTTCAGGTCTAGTCAGGAAGGATATCATTGTATAAACAATTCGCATGCTGACCGTTAAGTTGAAAAAATAATGTGTTCCACAATTAGAGAGATGGCTTACAAAACAACTACTCTTTAAAGAAAGTAAAATATTAACCAGCATATCCTGCAAAAGTACAAGTGATTGCCACCAGAACCCTTCCTGGGGTATACCCCTCCCACATCACAGTTGGGCATGTGGAGAAGAGGAAAGGGAAGAGCCCTTCGAATTTTACCTGCAATTAACACCACCTCTATGCTGTAACTATCCTCTTGAAATATAAAGCATATAATGTTTCTTCTAACTTTCAGAAGCTGGTACACTGAATATATAAATTATGTAACTGAGGTCACAAGCCCCTGCCTCCCTTTCTGTATGCAAACTCACTTAGCATTTCCAAGCCCTAAGAGGAAACTGTGCAGAGGTAAAGAAAACAGCACCTGGCCATACACAAATTGTTTTCCTCAAGGAGCCAGTAATGCATTTCTGGATTGGAATGCCCAAATTGAATTTCATAAAGCCCTGTCCTGTATTTGATGTGTCTGAATCATAGAAGGAAGGGAGCAAGATCACAATGGTCACCCTCAAGAAAGTAAATACTGAAATCTTCAAAGGCAGAGTGCTAGCTGCCTCCTTCTTGAAGGACTGGCTCACGTCGGTGTGTTTCTCCAAAGGTAAGTACCGTCTTCCTTTAGGTGTATGTAGTTCCTGGTCATTTTCTCTGTGAACTAAATTACAAAGTCTACACAGGAAGAAAGCTCCATTTTCCGCTCCTGCAATATCTTGTTTAGCATCAGAATTCGGGAGGAGCTCGGGAAATGTAAATGCAGCCAGTTTTATTCACTCTAAGCACCAAAAAAAAAAAAAAAAAAAAAACCCACAAAAAAGCAGTAGCTTTCAACTCAAGATGCACATCGCAAACACCTTTGAAACACAAGTCTGATTCTCATAAACACTAGCCCGTGTCTATTTCAGGTACAGATACTGTCTTGCAATTGTTAACTTTAATTTCCCTTCTAATAAATCATCCTCAAGGAAGAAGTTACAATGGAGACGTGACACTAACCTTTACATTTTAAGCCAACTTCTAAACAACATTTCCTATTAGAGACAGTAGTTTGTCCCCGAAAGGACCTCACCTTAGTCTCACAGCCATTCCCCGCAGAAAGGACGACAGGAAAGTGAGGATATGACAGCTTGTGTAAACTGTCTTCAGAGACCTTAAACTGCACTGTGCGTTAAAGTACAGGCAGAAGGATGGACCAGAACATGCTCAGGACAGTACAACCGTCGGTGACCAAAGGCTAAAGAGTCAACACGGAAATCTATCTCTGAGAAGAAAGGTTACTGCTTACCCAAAATAGCCCTCCACAAAAATAATTCTGGCAACACAATCCAGACATTCAACCAATATTTGCCACAAGTTTTGATTGGATCAGATCATATTCTTTTTTTTCTAACCAGTCTCTCTTCTCCTTGTAATATGCAAGTTTATTTAGTGGTGAAAATTTACACAAACAATTTATAAAGTACTTTATGACACTGACCCCTCAAAGTACCCTACATTTTAAATCCACCTAAATATACTGATGGTTTACTTTTAAAACCCTCTAAATATATATTTCAAATATTTCTGTTCTTACTGAGGGGTCTCACCATATTAACATTTCTTACGCTTCCAATCATTTTCTCAGTGTTCTGATAAAATTCTACGATTTATAAACCCTCTAGGTCTATTATTGACAAATACAAGTGATATTTACAAAGGCACCTGATATAAGCGTCACAGCAGGATTCCCCAACCTGGGAAAGATGGAGTCTTCACAAAAGGATCAATCTTGTACCCTCCCACTAGGGAGCAGCACCTCACGCACCTGCGACGGAGTTCAATTTCACCCTTCACTTTCACTTACCCTTCACTTGAAAGGATCCACGTGGTTTAGGACCAAATGCTGAAGCCCTGGAACTGATCTCTTACATGGAATGCTCTGCATCTGAAGGTACTTTCCCCTCAAAAAAAAAGGTTTTTCGGTCTTAAAAATAACATGGGAAAGAGGGCAATTATTCTGGGAACCCTGGTTTTGTCGGTAGGCAGTGCTATTATTAAGCACACAGAGAAAGTTAGAGTTTTAAAACCTCATTAGTGGGAGCTGAGGTTTTTATTGCCCAGGGAATAACAGCAGCTCTTAACCTTTCCAGAGTCAGTCACTCTTTCTCTGTCCTTCTCCGCCCCACCACCCCCTCTCTGTCTCCCTCCCTGTCTATATTTCTCTTTCTCTCTCACACACACAACAAACACGCAAACACATTCTTATCATTTTCTTCTGTCTCTCTGTCTGTCTCTCTTTATGTCTCATTCCCATGATAAAATTTAAAATGTCAAACACCCACCTATAATCAGAATACAGTGAAATTTAACTCATCACTGTCTTCACATCAATCGATCAAGTAAATCCCCATAATTCATGCAATTATCTAGGAGAAAATACTCTTTAAAGACCTGTAAAGAATTGAGTCTGGATTATGCCTCTTTTTCTGAATTGTTCCATTGTGTTCCATCATCAACTGTCACAACGTGCCTCTGCTTCTGCCTGCACTGGCCCGGTTTGGAAGCACCCTCTGGAGACACGAATAGGCTAAGCTATAGTCTTCTGAGGATACAGAACCAGGAAGTTCATTAAAACTGCTAGACTTTATACTGGTCTTAATGTAGTCTTTTAATAGGAGGAATCTTCTATGAAGAATAAGTATACAACCTGACTCCTTTTCGTCACCTTTAACTGTTACTACCATTCGATGCTTGGACCACTGCAGTAGCCTTCCAACCAATCCCAGCCTCCACCCAGGCCCACAGGAGTTCCACTGACCCTTGATGAGCTAGGTGAGATCAAGATGACTCGCCTGCTCAAACCATTCATAAATCCTCATCTCATCAAATCAGTGCCTGATATCTCCCCCACAGGGAGAAGACTCCACCTAATGCAAGCAGGAGACACCTTCGGCCAGGGATGGAGTAGATGCAGAATACAGTTGATGGGCTAGAAAAGAGTCAATGGGCACCAAAGAAGAACGTGGAAGCAGAGTCAGTGAGACGCCCCTGAGGGTGTGGTCTCCGGATTATCAAAGGAAACCTTGCAGGAAAGGTTCCTTTTTCTCTCCTCTTTGGGCTTCTCTCTGCACTCTATCTCTCCCTTTGCTAGTCATTTGACTCCTGGAAAGTTAGTCCATCAACCGGTCTAACCCCAGGAATTCCACTTCCCTCTGAAAGCAGGTCAGTTCCTCAGCACTCTCACTTCTGCACTTGCCCAAATTCCTCTACTCCACACCTTCCAAAACTCTACAGAAGAATGATGTTCGTTCTGTTCAAAAAGAGGCATAGCTCTCCCTTACTTGAGAAACAACAAATCCAGCTTGAAACACTGTTAAAGATTTTACAACGGTCCTTTTTTTGACAAAGTTTTAAATGAATTAATACAGATAAATTCTCCAACTAGCTCCTGGTACAGAGTGGGCACCCGACAAACATTAGCTAGTATTAGCTCTCTCAATAAATATTGGCCAACAGTAGTAGGCAATAGTAACAGTTACTAAATAGGTGACAGAATAAGGAAAATTTGCATCTGATGTTAAATTATGGTAATAGACAGTGAGGTCTTCTTAGAGTGATTAGATAACCTGGTTAATTCTCCTCTGCGGAACAGCAGGACGTGAAGGGCCACAATGGCACAGGCTGCGCCTGTGAGGAGAGAGGAATTTCTCCACAATTCAGGACGCAGGATGGCAGTCAAACAGTCTGTCCTACACCAGGTGGGAAACTATCTGCACATCTGACTCTGTCACCCTCCATGCTCTCCGGTGATTTTTCTGTGAAGAGGTTTTCTTTCTTGTTCCGCATGTTAAACTCCTACAAGGAAAAGATCCACGTGTCCTTTTGCTGGACATCCCAGAAAAAAAGAGGTCATTAACCATCTTGGAACAGCTCTCTGAAGATTGACGGAATGTCTAGTTATCTTGGAAGTCATTTTATTTAACCTTTTCAGACAATCGAAAAACGCCCCCAACAACCCAGGGGCCTAGACAGTGAAAGAGCTGAGCTCTAACCTCACTCAGTCACTCCTAAACTCTCTGATCCTGGGATAATACAACCTCTCTCTGCCTCAGTTTCTCCACCTACAAAAATGGAAGACTGTCTGCGAAAAGTATTGTGACCAAAGATCTCCTGTAGAAATTAATAAACATTCAAATTTCTGAGTTCTCCCAACATGACTATATCTAAGTGGGATACAGAATGTGAAATTGTAGCAAGCCTTCTAATACTAACAGCACTGAAATACACTAATATACAGGTGGCAGTAGAAATCACTATTCTGGGTGACCTATGAGGTCCTTCCAAAAACCTCACATCTTCAGTTGTCTGGCCCCTCTGCCATCCTTTAATGATTATGTGTTCATTCCAATAAACACACATGAATCATGTACCGTTTGCCAAACATCAGACTGGGGGACAAAGACATGAACTGGTCCCTTCCCCCGAGTATCCCAAGGTCTCGCTGGGGAGTAAGATGCTGAAAATTGCCACAATACAAGATTCTTTTAGTGCTTTCTATGTGTCAGGTCCTGTTCTAACACATTTTATGGATTTAACAAATTTAATTGTAATAGAAACTCCAGTTAGTTACCCAATTTTACAGATGAGGAAACTAAGACGCAGGGGGTTGAACTGGATTCAGCTGGCTTGCCCAATGCCACAGAATCAGTTGGTAGTGAAACTGAGCTGAGTAATACACTGTAGTTCTGTGCAGGAGAAACACAGTTTTGCTCCACAACTTGCAGGGCAACATTAGGGAGTTAACATCAAGGAGTAAAATGAATTAGACTCGGTTCCTGGCCTCAGTAATTGAGAGCTTCAGAGCAGAGTGCAGAATAATCGTGAAAGAAGGTATGAAGGTGTCAAGTGCCACAAGAAGACACCAACACAATGCTTTGAATGTAACTAACACAGATAATTGGTGTTAAAGGTTAGGGTAATAGAAGTTGAGGTGGCAGGGAACACTTCTGAATTAGAAGGCTTGTCTTCTTTAATATCTGTAGTATCGAATAATAATTTTAAAACTTCATCACTTCTTAGTGTCTTCATTGACAGGTGATTGGAATGATCACAAAGCTTCTGACAATGACTTCAAAAAATATTCATGTGCCTTCTACAGGATTTTACAGGAAATGAGTACACAAATCTTATGTCCTTTCCATAGGATTCTACCCAAATATGTGAAATGTCTAGCAATTCTCATCTGAATTTTTTATTTTGCCAGTGAAAACTGCTCCAGCCTTTCTCAATCATTTCCGATAGCCCATAATTCTTAGTCTGGGCCGATTTGCTTTTATCTTAAAAAATAACAAATAGCACAAAACTCCAAGTACAGCTTTCTCAATTCTACAGATAATAGGGACCTATTTCTCATTCTCTGGTTATCATGATTCGTTAAGCAGGGTTACTTTAGCACCACAGTGGACCCCAAAGCTTGGGCTGTGAAACTAGTCACAAGCTGGCTCAAATTCTAACTGCATGGCTGTGGTCTTACCCATGGTATTTAGCTTTCATGTCATCTACACTCTTATCTGGCAAATTGGGGGGAAAGCCAGGCCTCCTTCCTTGAGTCATGGAAGAGATGAAAATGTGTTAAGGCATGAAAGGTGCTGAGCAAAGTGCCAGGGACAGTGAAAGAATTCAATAAATGGTACCTATTAATCCGACCAAGTCTACACGAACTCTCTTCTGGTATTCACATTACATTGTTGGCTCAAGTAAACATTGGGATTAACAGCCTTAGATTTTCATCAGAATACTTGCCAGTAAGAGCAAAGCACCCCACCTAAGACTCTTTAATTGTTAAAAGCAAACTAGCAATCAAAGAATATTTGCTTCCAGAGGACAGAGAAGAAGAAACAATGGTCCCTAAATGAACCCAAGCACCTGATGAGGAGATCAAGGAACTCTTCAGGAAATTCATGCAGAGATGCTGGGGACCACGGAGAGCCAAGAGTCAGGATCCAGTGAGTCTAGGAGGCCAGTCTAAGGCTGAGAAGCAAAGTCTGGGAAAAGAGCCAGGGCAGTGTTAATTAATAAATTACTATGAGCCCACTATGCACCAAGCACCTAGCTTGGCTCCTGGGCATACAGAAGTAAACCATACAGAATCTCTGTTCTCAAGCTGCTAAAAATCTAGAAGGAGAATATTTATGGACTCGGGGCAAAGAAAAATTGAGATTTAAAAAACTGAAGACACATTCTCTGTGCTGGAGTTTTCTAAGAGCCTCTCCTAAGCTCAAAAGACTGGATGTCTAATTTCATCGATGTACCTGGTACACAGTCAGCCTCAGAGACAGTCTGCGGCCCTTTTAAATTTCATACCTCTTTTAAGTCACTCCTGTCCAAGAAACAATATGCCACTAAGAGGGTAACTATGAACAACCTGCAAGGGAGAAGACCACGGGAAATAAATATTAAGAAATAATAATAACACAGGGCAGTCGGTAGAGAAGCTCTGAAGATTTGTGTAATGGTAGCAAATCAGCAACTCAGCTTCTGAATCTAGCCCTAGGATTCAGCAGAATCAGACAGGAGGCTTAGGGACTGAACACTGTTCACAATCCGACTGCAAATAGGAAGTCAAAGAAGTACGTGACAAAATGTGCACTCAGCGTTAGTCAGCTGGAGACGGGTACCCAATTGCAAGAGAAAAACAAAAGAAAAGAAAAGAAAGAGAAAGAAGAAAAAATAAAAAGAATGCTTAAATCATTTCTTTAGTTTCATTTTTAAGAGTTAAATTCTCAATTGAGCTGAAATCCACAGTGAATAAATACCTTTTAAATTTATAATTCTGTAAAATATTAATGAAATATTTCTTGAACTCCTACCATGTGCAAGACCTCGGGGCAGGCAATATAGGAAATTCACATATGAATCAGACACACAGATAATGGAAGACCCCTGAGGAGGTCAGAGATTACAGGCAGGGAGACAGGGAAATGTCCCATGGGCCAGACAGTGACCTCGAAATCTAATATAAAAAATCACATACATTTATGACCACTCGGAAGCTAATTCAAAAGGTAGAAAGTGTGACAGTTGAAGTCAGACAAAATGCACATGCACACTGAAATTCCAAAAAGTATCACTTCTAATTGTGAGAAGCAGAAAATTCTTCTGGGTGAGGTGGCATTTGAGATGGTTCTTCGTTCATCTACTCAGCAAATACTGGTTCCGTGTCTGTTAGGTACCAAACACTGTGTGATGTATTCATGGCTGAGCAATCTACAAGACAGACAAATTTACAAATTTAGCTGAGGTGGATGTGAGATGCAGGTAGCAGATAAATCATTAAGATGTTGTAAACTCTCCTAAGTGCTTTAAAGGAAATTATGTGACTTGATAAAAAAGGACAAGGAGCTATTTTAGATATGGTTAGGAAAAAGTATTTCTGACCAGTAAGTGTTTTAATTAAGACATGCAAGAAAAGGAGCTGTGTGTGAAAATATAGGAAAAAGAATGGTCCAAGAGAGAGGAGGAAACAATAATAAATAATCAACAAATTGGACTCTTTAAGAAACACAAAAAGATCAGCATGCCCCAAGTGCAAGGACAAGGGAAAGGAAATGGAATAAGAACAGGTTTAGAAGACAGATCAGGAGCAGATCAGGTAAGTTACGTTTTACTCTAAAAACAACAGGAAGTTACTTAAGGATTTAGAGGAGGAACATGATCTGTTTTACATTTATGGAAGATTACTCTGGGTGCCAGCTGGAGAACGGACTGTCATAAAATTCAAGAGTAGGGAGATTGCTTATAATGCTGCTGTAGAAGTTCAGGTAATAAGTAATGGTGACTTTGGTCTGGAAGGTAGCAGTGGAGATGGAGCAAAGTCATACAATTTGAGAGACATTTTAGTGGTAAAGCTGCAAGTGTTTACTGGAGAACTGAATGTAGGGATCAAGAAAACAAAAGATTCCACGTAAGTATTACAATTGGGGTCTGAGCATTATGTGAATGGTGAAGCCCTGTACTGATATGGGGAGCGTGAGGAAAAGAGCCTATTAGGAAGTGTGAGATGTGGGTAGATCCAAGCTTTTGATTGATTATTAGGAATTGGTAATAGTGAAGCAGAAACAAAGGTCATAACAAGGAGGTTCACAACATAAAAAGCAACATGAACTAGGCAGAAAAGTGTGTGTGCACGTGCATGTTTGTGTGTGGGTATGTGCACACACATGCATATATATGTGTCCAGAAAAATCAAGAACTTTTTCTGTGCAAGGAGCAAGGTGTGCAAATGTCAAGAAGAAGGCCTGGAGACCAATCTCGCTGAGACCTCAAGAGGCACCAAGGAGTTCAGGTGTTGCTGAGCATGCAACAGGGAGCCACTTAAAGCTTCTGACTGGGTAGGAAGAGCGTTTTAGCAAAATGCAGTGGATCCTGGTGCAGTGCTCAAATAGACAATCAAGAATTGCAGATGTGGAGTTTGGTGGCAATAATCCAGGGAAGGAGGGGGGCATGAACTGAATACTAGACAGTATGACAATTTTGCACTTATTTCATACTTTCCCTATAGTAATACTGCTAGAATGAGCCCTGTCTTAAGTTCATAGATAACACAGCTATCCTAGCCTCTGCTGAGTATGTTCTAAAAATGATCTTTAGATGAGATGGTGGCAAACTAAGATGGGGAAAAATAGGTTTGTGCATCACTTCTCTCTTACAAGGCACAGATGACCACAGAGTATTCTGGGAGGTGACGTGTTCCCATCACCCAGGGCTTTATTTTTATGAGATCCTATTAGGTTAGCAACTGTCACCCAGGCCAGATGATTCAGATTCACTGAAACACCAAGTTGCCATCTTCAACCAAACAAGTCAGGCTGCTAATGACCTTCTAGCTTCTGAGAAGCTCCCCAGAAGGAGGCCTATGAAACAGCCATAGTAGCTGGCGGTTCCCTGCCAAAGGCCAAGAAGTGCACAGGGCACCATAAACCCTATTTATTTTTAATTTCGAAAATGTTTTCCATTCATTCATTGGGCACTAGGCCGGCGATTAGATCTTTGCAGAAGGTAAATTTTTCCTAGAGATGTATTCTTACTGCTTGAGTAAGCATTACGTAACAGTCTGTCTACACTGCCATTGTACGTCTCAGCTTGTCACACTGGCGAAAACCTCCCGAACTCATTGTTCTCACCATCCCACCTCTAAATCACAAGAACCTCTCTGATGAATACTTCAGCCTGAAAGGCTTTCAGTGCAGTGAGCTCCACAAGAAAACTGGATTTGGCATACACATTCAGTAAATGTCATCTCAAAATCTCCATCCTTCAGCCTCAGGCTGCAGAACTTCACTATGGATGATACATTTTAATTTGGCTCAGTGGTAACTACTGCACTGTGGCACAATGTGCTTCCCAGGAAGGGTACTTGCTCTGCCTTCCCCCTCCTTTTCCTTAGCCACTGCCACCCTATTAGTCACAGCTCCTGGTGGCATTTTCCTCCTCTGCCATCTTGGCTAGCTCTCCTCTCTTTTCATCTTACTCCATATATACATACATACATATATGCATACAAACATATATATGTATACATACACACACCAGATCTGATTCTGTTTGTCAGCAACTCCTATGTTTTCTGAGATTTAAGACTTGGTAGAATGAATGCTCACTTTTAGTTTGTTTGGTGGTATTTTGGGCCTAACTAGCATTCTAACCAGAACCATCTTTTTCCCCAGAACACAGTCTTGGTAAGACTGTCAGTTAAGTAAGGAAAGACTCCTTTCACTGGTATCTCCAAGATCAAGCATTTCATATCTTCCGAGTTGCCTTGGTTCCCATATTTTCCAATACCTCATCATGTACCTCTTTCCAATTCTCTGAGCTTCCTCACATACTCACAGTAAACTCCCTGTCTTAGTTTATAAGAGTGATTCTGTGCTCTGTGAAACAAGAGATCCATGACTAATCCTCTGAGTAACTTGGATTCTGTAGCCATTTAAACTAAGAAAAGTTAAAAGCAACTAGGCCCACCTTACTAAACATACTCCATGGACAATCCAAATTTCTCTTCTATTTTTATTATTCCCTAAAACCTGGAGGACACTCAGTTATTGTCAGAAAATAAAAATGGTCCTTCTTCCTGTTTTGTTTCACAACAGTTCATTTGTGTATAATTCTGGAGGTCTGAGGTCAACGAGTATAGTAATGTCCTAGCTAAGAGTCATTGAATATAGACTTGTCTTAGCTAAGAGTCCAAGACAGTGACACTAAACGGAAATATAATGCAAGCCACAGATGCAAGCAAGGATTCAAACCATCTGAGTAATTGTTACTTTCCAGTAGATTTCCTAGTTGTACTTGGCATACAAAAAATAAAAATGTAACAGCACTTATAAAGCAACAATAATAATCAACATTTATTTACAATGGACTTTGATCCTCAAAACAACCTTGAAAATGTCTTTACTAACTTTATTTTACAGATAGGGAACCTCAAGCCAGAGAATTGCCCAAATCATATAGCCACTAAGCAGAAGAGCCAAAATTCAAAGGTAGACAGCCTAAATTCTGACTTCTTGTTAATAATTACCACATCCTATTTTTTTTTCCTGAAAAAGGAAAGTAAGAAGATAATGCTTCCTGTGTCTTATCAACCACACTGAACCATTTAGACACATATTTTGTACTCCTTTAGCAATAAGCAATTATCTCGTAAGTATGTATTAAATTGCAGAGTGCTGCAATTTAATATCTAGTTTTAAAACCAATTTGCTCAAGTGTTGACTTCAAGATTTTAAATGTATTTTACCAGCAATTTAAATGAAAATTTAAATAAATTTTATAAATGGGTGCCTCATTTGCATGATCTGTTGATTAAATTGGAGGTAGGGCTCCTTTCTGCTTAGGATTTTACCTCCTACCTAGAGCTTTGGCAGATCACCTTCCAGGCAAGTAGAGGGCAATTACTCTGTTTTGCTGCACCTCAACACACATCCTGGGACATTCACAGGTGGCCACACTCAGATGCAGACAACTACACTTACCAAAACTTCTTTAGAGAGTTACTAAATATGGCTGGAAAAAGTACACTGAGAAGCTGCTTGCAACAGCAATAAAATCTCTCCAAGAAATATCTTTAAATAATAATAGATGGTCTAATATGACTTCTAAAGAGAGAGGACAATGTTACCGTGGGTCTAACACATTCTTGAGTTATGTATGCAAATGCTGAGCCAGAGCTGAATTGCTTAGTGAAATAGAAAAGACAGTAAGGCTGTCACCACCTTCTTCCTTCTCATCACTTTTAGTATCCAGAATCTACCTCACCTCCATACTAAATTTGAACAAATATTCTGAGAGCCACCACAGTGACACACTCTACAATATAGATGGCACCCCTAAAGTGACAAATGCAGAAGCTCTGGGGGATGGCCACACATCTTCATGTTACTCTGACACTGAAGAGTGAAGTAGCATCAGAACATCCCATAGCAGGTTGTGATAACACTAGTAGGGAAGAATTCCTCGACTGAGAGGCACTGAATATGAGTTTGGATCCATGTGGAATATGTCCAAGGATTTTTTTGACCAATATAATATCTTGAGATCTCTGAGTTTTTAAGTACTTGCAAATCGTTTAACAGATATCATCATTTTCAGTGCAGGAGAACTGAAGTTCAAGGGTATAGAGATCAATGCTTAGAGAATCCCTGCTACAGGTCTACCAAATCCACTAAAGATTGTTCACATTCCACCCTTCATAAGCATCATGAACCTATTTAATGCAATCATCTCTAGCATTTATTTAGTGCTATGTGTCCGATTTTTGATGAGTCCTTCATAAATAGTAGTTTATTTATCAAACACAACAACCCTGTGAATATACTACAAATGATTGTAGTTAAATTAAGCAGGAGAATAGTTTATTGGGAGGTATATAATGTATCTATAGTTGCATAAAAATGACTCCAAATTTTAGTAGTTTAAAACAGCAGCAATGTATTCTTTCCTGTGTGCTGGCTGGGTAACTCTGCTGGTCTTCCATGGCTCACTCACATAACTGCATCCAACTTACACACTCTCTCAGAGCCAAGCTCACATGGGTAGACAGACTAAGACAACATGGTCTCTCTTTCCATGTGGGCTTTCATTATCAAAGAGATTAGACTGGTCTTGCTCACAAAGTTATGGCAGGTTTGAAAAGAGTGAAGGCAAAAGTGATAGAGCCTCCCAAAGCCTCACATTAGTGTCACACAGCATCACTCCTTCAATGTTCTGTTGGTCAAAGCATGTCACAAGGACAGCCAAATTCAAGGTTATAGGGGAAAAAAGCTCACCTCTTGATATCAGAAGGCAATGTCATATTGCAAAGTGGTGTGCATATCAGGAAAGAAGAAATTTTAATCCAGTTTTGCAAACAATAATAGTTCAACCTCTGATCACGAATTGTCCATAGTCTTCTTATCCACCAAATATTCCCATTCCCATCCCCCAGTCTTCCAAAATAGTATCCCATTACAGAGTTTGTACTGAAGTCAAGGATTTCATTATCTGAATCAAGTCTACAAGCAGACGAGACTACTCCATTGCAGCTGATCTCAGTCCAGGGTCCCATAAACTAAAAACACAAACAACAGTAATCCAAGCCACAATAATGCCACAGACCTTCCCAGGGAAGAATAAGAGGCTTGGGACAATTGCTTGTCCACAGTAGTTCCGAAATCCAGCGGGACTTCTATTGCTTTCTGGAGCGGTTTCCCAACCCACCAGTCTCTGTGGCTCTTGGTTCTGTGCTCCAGCTAAAGGGAACCAATGGCCTCTGTGACAGCCTATGAGGTCACACACAGGGATGGGCAGACACAGCCTCATCTCGCTCTCTTCCTTTCACATTTCCATGCTTGGCTATTGATTCCAAGAAGCACCAGCTGTATGGAGAAAACAGCTTTCTTCCTCCAGCTTCTGTCGCAGTCACAGTGTGGCAATCAGACATGTCTAAATTCCCATTTCCCCCGTACTCTCCATCTTGACGGTTCTCACTGGCTCTTTAGGCCAGCAAATGTTCTCCGATTTCTAACTTCCCATTATAGACTGCTTTTGTGTTGTTAGTTCCTCCCACATATGTGTAAGATATCACTTCTATAATGAAGTCTTTAAACCATAATGTTCCTTACATAAATATGTTGCTGTATTTAATCTTCCCAAATGCAGTACAGATTACATACCAACATCCCCATCTTACAGACCGGGACACCAAGACTCTGAAAAGCTAGGTAACTTGCCCAAGCCTACAGCCAAAAGGTGTCACAGCTCAAATCTGAACTTAAATCTTATTCCCAAGTCTGTTCTTATAATAAGCTCCTCTTCTCCTTTTATGAGAAGAGAAAGGATGAGGACAGTGATATACACAAAAACCAGCTTCTGAAGGGAAGACTCATGTCATTTGTCTCCATGATGTAAAATCTCTCATTGAAACTAGCTGCACATTATCAATAGTCTAAAAACTGGCTTACAGGGCTGAATGTAGCTCAGTGGTAGAGCACTTGCCTCGCATGTGTGAGGCCCTGGTTTGGATCCTCAGGAAAAACAACAACAATAAAAAAACTAACTTACAACATTTTTCAATATTTAACACTCCCATGAGCTGGTATGAGGTAGCTGCAGCTAGGAAAACAAAGGTTCGCCATTAAGAAAATACAATCACATTTAACTAAAATGTAGGAGTGTGTCTCTTCTGGTGTCTCATCTATGTGTAAGCAATCTCATCCTCAAGTGCTAGCATCTTTCTTTTTGCTTGTGGCCTTTCTGTTTTGGTCAGAAACCACTCTGCCTACTCACATGGCAAGCCTGAAGTTCTGGAAAGTTAACTCCCATACCTCAGCATCCCTCCCACAACAAGGGAGAAGATTATTGTATAAATATCCAGCTCCTGCCCTTCTGGTTAGACAACTCTGACAGGTGTATCCTTCACCCAGCAAGGTTAGGCTTCAGTCGCCTACAGTGACACTTCATAATACATTCTCCATTGGCTGTCTCCCTGGAATCACTTTCCAAAGTAACTGCTTATACTGTAATCCTTGATTCAGTGCCTGCTTCTGGAAAACCCAAATTTAACAGTTACCATTTTTTTCTTTTGATATCAGTTAACCAGACAGACACTGTAACTAGGCACCTACGTCACATGCTTTTGCACAATTCTTCATAATACCTTATAAATCAAGTGTCATATTCAATTCTTTCAAACACTGAAATGAGGATCAGGGAGGTTAATTAATTCTATGGAGATCGCATGGCTGGCATACTAAATAGCAAAGCTGATATTCAAACTATGACTGATTGTAACATCTCTCCTCTTTCCATTAAACTATGCGGCTTCTCTCACTCAGGAGAGTGGACTAACAAACAGGGAACAATAAAAGAACAATTAACTGCTAAGCCATCATATTGTATTGAACAGTTCTGGGCAAAACTGTCATTATACTTCAATTCCACAATTACCTTCTAAAATTCTCTTTTGTTGTGCCAACAACTTGAAAAATAACGACACTGGCTAATATTACAAAATTCAATTTTTCATAGATTTTCTTCCTCCTTTAACACTGCTTCATACAAATTAGGTATTGAAATAAAACTAGGCTGATGACATAACAGAATATACCAAGATGAAAATGCATATGAAGGAAATACATTGTGTGGGTGCATTTTCGGGCACATACAGTTTCTGAAAGAAGAGCTAGGTCATAAAATACCAACTAAGTCTCTATTGATTTTGTAAGTCAATACAAAATATGAGCAGATCAAACAACATAGCATTCAGATTGCTAAATTGGGAATGGTCTTATCAGCTTAAAACCTCACACGAAGGGAAGACTTCACAACATATTTAATAGGAAAAAAACCAGAGTACAGAAAGTCAAGATTTGTGAATACTACGGCTAAATCACCAAGCAGAATTTAATATTTAACAATGGTTGCTAACATCAAGTAGTTCAGATTGCTACCCTATAATCTTAAGCATTAAGAAGTCTGAAATGCTGAAACTTGCACCAACAAGTCTCAGGTGTTGGTGGAAACAAATATAAATTCCAAGTCTTCTTTAATCAATATTTTTGCAGGGTTAGTTTCTTACTTTTAATTGCCCGCCCTAACAATACGCACATAATGAACACTCTGGAAGTTAAGATGGAGGGGTTTTAGCCCTGACTCTGGCCCTAAATACTTCTGTGGCTGCGAGTACTTTAACTTCTCTGGTTAAATGATGCTCTCCATTAAATGATGTCTTACAAGATGCTTTACCACCCTGACAATGATTCGATGCCGAAAGCCCATTTGTCAATTAAATTTTTTTGTGTAATTAGTGCAGATCACATTCCAGCACTTCTCAAAGTGGTCTTCACCAATGCTCTGCACAATCATGAGCTTCTAAAATACTTGAGGGCCTCCACGGAGGTGTCTCAGGGGAGGGAGTGGTAAAGAAGATGCACAGGCGGTCTTTAGCTCCATGATGCCTACCTCAAGCATGGAAATGCTGTTTTACCTTCAGCCTCCCTATACTGTTTTGCTGAAAGAAAGAGTTTTTAGGCAAAGGTGAATATATGAACAACTTGGCTCAAAATTACAATATGATTCACAGACATTTGTCAGCCATTTCTGTTCTCTCTTTAAAAATGGAAGAACTGATGTCACAGCCGCACTTGCCATGGAGCCCTGCACCAGCCAACCCAAGAGCCACCACTGCACTCCTCTGCCTCTGACAGCTGCACCCCCAAGACGGCGACAGAGACAATGGCCATGGCTCTGGCTGGAGCAGCCAATTTAATCTGTTTTAAGGCTATTTAAACTGTTATACTTTTATCATACTCAGGGATACTGCAAAAATGTAGTATCTTTCTTTTCGATCTCTAATTAATCTGATCTTCTTCATGAGCCGCATCACTGGAAGGAGGTAACAAACTGACTTCATTTAGTCCAGTCAGGCTAAAACTCGATTAGATATAATCAACTAAACAGTTCCTTTGGGCAGTTCTAGGTTTGACTTGGTAAAAAATGGTTTTATATCTCAGATGTCCACTCCTCTCTCTCCTAATCCTCTTCTTGATGGCTGCTAGGTACCTGAGAAGAAAAGCACATCTCACTTGGCTCCAAGGTGGAGGAGGCGTGGTGGAGTCCCTGCATCCACGGGCACTGGTGCTTTTGTCTCTGGGCAGTGTCACTTGTTCACATCTTCACTCCTATCCCACCCAACAGCCATAGCTGAAGCACTTCCAGTTTCTTTTCTCTCCCCTCGGTCAGGAACTAGGGACACTCTCTGGCAGAGGTGGCCTCACCTTGGCTTTAGCAATGGCATAGACCCCTTTGGGCTTGTGCAATATCTTTCTTTGGCTCCTCACCAAAAGCCAGTCCATCACATGGCTTCTACCTTCATCTGCATCAGAGATGGGTTCCCAACAGGACGAAGGGTACTTGACTTAGCTATCTTCTGAGGACAAGGGGGTCTTTTTGAGTCACCACCTCAAAGCCCAGCTCGGGCTCTTCTTTTCCACCAAACTTCAGTGAACTGTCAGGTTGGCCATTAAAAAGACTACAGCGGTGACCTCCCCTCCAAGAGAAGAAGGAAGATTCCCATTGCCATCTTCCATGTTTCTGTAAATCATCTAAATTAACTTCTACCCTCTCGTCCTTGCCTTGACCCCAAGCAAGAGAAATGGAGAATGTATGTTACTTACAACGCTTGACTCTTTTGCGCCTCAATTTCCTTTTTTCCCTATAATTACCCTATATCAGAAATGGAGATTTCCACTGATTCTCCAATTCAAATATTCCTTTTTCTTGACCTTATTCTCATGGATAACCATTAAAGATGCACCACAGTATCTTCTCTGCACTATAAACCAAACTTCATGATTTGGGCCTTTAGGATTAGTGGATTTTATTGAAGAGAAAACAAAAGTATTTGGAAAGCTCTAGCTCAAGGTTATAAGCTGGCTTAAAATCTTAACATTTTGCTTTGAAACTCCTATTTTGACTGCTAGCATCAAAACAGTAGCTGTCATTCTTTTTGCGTGCTGCCCACAAAAATCGTAATCTTACCGAGGTAGAGAGCTGCTTGCAGCAAGGAGTAGACACTCAGAAAGGCAGAAAAAGAAAAGTGCAGTGAAATGTTCTTAAAACATCATGTGCAGGGAAACACTCTAAAACTGGATGATGGTTAGAGTTCAACAACTCTGTAATATTACTAATAATTGAACTGTAAACTCAAATAGGTTAAGTTTATGAATATAAATCATGTCCCAGTAAAGCTCTTAAAAATAATATACAGTGTAAAAATCTGGTCATTCTCCTGTACACTGCTCTATCAATTTAGCAGCACTGCTTATGGAAACAGTAGAAAGGGAGAGTGTAACAAGGGGAAGATTAGGCATTGCCCTCTCCCCCAGGGTTAGAGATGAGTCACACTCTCAGCACAGTTCATTGAGTAGAAAGCTATAATTTTCCTTCAGACTGAGACTTAACCTGCCAGCTATGTTTGCATGTGTGTCTTCAGTAATAAATGTTATTAGTTTCTTCAAATCATGGGTTTGAATTGTAATTATGCATGCAAACATTCACATAAAAATAGTTTTTCATTTTCATAAATTTTATACACATGCT
This sequence comes from Hystrix cristata, assembly GCA_004026905.1. NCBI lineage: Eukaryota > Metazoa > Chordata > Mammalia > Rodentia > Hystricidae > Hystrix > Hystrix cristata. The sequence continues at coordinate 1,935 of PVJO010016085.1, read as the reverse complement.
TCTTATCTGACAAAATCAAATATCTAGGAAGTACAAAAGAATGCCAAAAGAAAGAGCATAGAACAATGTCATTGCAACAGATACTTACTAACTCTTTTCAGGGTAGACTTCACACCCCACACAGAGGCAATCTACCTTACATCACGTATAATTCCAACCTTTCCAGGGCCAAATACTGGAAGAGGAGATGATGACCCAGCTTGTAAAAGGCAAGATATTGGAAGAAGTATAGCAAATGGAGATTAAAGATGCTACTATGATTTAAATGAAGGAACACAACACAGCTGACACACACAGGAGACTATGATGAAGGAGATTGCAAAAGTATGGAAAAAGGTAAAAGAACTAACAACTGGCAATCTGAGATTCAGTGAAAGGACAAACAAACAGCGGCACCCATCTCACTGTTTTAAAAGTACTATCACATGATCAATGACAAAGTCAAGATACACACACAAGGTTAAACTTGTTCAGGAAGCACTGTAGTTTGAATGGCTGTCTCATCCTAAACTCATATGGAAATTTAATTGCAACTGTAACAATATTAAGAGGTGGGACCTGTACTGTGGGATTAGGCCATAAAGTCTCCCTTATGAATTGTATTGTTGCTGTTACAAACGTTCAAGTTCAACCTCCTCTTTCTTTTGCCCTTCTGCCTTCTGCAGTGGGATTATATAGCAAGAAGGCCTTTCCCAGGTGCCAGACCACTGATCTTGGTCTTACTAGACTCCAGAATTGGGAGCCAATAAATTCCTGCTTGTTATAATTACCCAGTCTCTGGTATTCTGTTATAGTAGCACAAAGCAGATTAAGACAGGGAAGTAAGTTTCTGAATTATTTTATGTATTTTTTTATCCTAAAAGTGTTTGTGTTTATTGGTTTTTCTAATTGAAAACTTTTTAATCTATGGTAAAGGATGCATAACATAAAACGCATGCTCTTAATGACTGTTCAGTGTAGTGTTGAGTATATTGATGTTATTGTGAATCAGATCTCTAGAACTTTTTCATCTTGCAAGACTGAAACCCTGTACCAATTAAATAATTCTTTTCCTCTCTATTCCCTCCCCAAAAACTACCATTCTGCTTCTTTCTAGGAATTTGACTATTTTAGATACTTCATATAAGTGAAATTATACTATTTGTCTTTTTGTGACTGGCTTATTTCACTTAATACAACATTCTCAAGGTGTATCCACATTGCAACACAGAATAGTATTTCCTTCTTTTTAAAAAACGAATAATATGCCATATATGTACATACTATACTTTTTAACCATTCATCTGTTGATAGACATATGGACTGCTGCCACTTCTTGACTATTAATTTTTATCTTTTACCAAGAACATGTACTGGTACATTGTATACATAATGATCATAATCAACACGGTTATTTTGTACCTGTACATGACATATCTTGGTTTCCTCCCTCTTCCCCTCCCCCACTTCCATTCACCCACCCCTCTCTATTTGCAACAAGTTTATTTACAATTTTCCATTTTTTTCTCTTTCATCTTACTTTTCTTTTAACCTTCCTTCTTTATCCCCCTTTTCCCTATCTAGTTCTCCTCTTTTGAATACTATCTTTTTTTTTTTTTTTACATAATATCTATTACACCTCTTTGTCCTTATTTACAGTTATGGTTTCTCACATCAGAGAAACAATTCAATGTGTACTGATAAGTGTCTGATTTATTTCACTTAATAGTATGTTCTCAAGGAACATCCATTTACATACAAATGACTCTAGTTTACTCTTCTTTATGGGCGGTGTAGTACTCCATTGTGTAGAAAAACCACACCTTCTTAGCCATTCATCAGTTGTTGGGCATTTAGGTTGTTTCCAAGACTTAGCTATTACAAATTGTGCTGCTATGAACACGGTTGTGCATATATCACTGTGATATGATGATTTTAATTCTTCTGGGAAGATAC
>PVJO010016084.1:0-43184 GCA_004026905.1 Hystrix cristata | reverse complement strand
CATGAAAGAGCTGAAACTTCTGGGAACTTCTACCTCTAACGGAGGTTGATCTTATGAAAGTGTTATCATTCTATCTAAATCCTTCATGTCCTGAGTCAACCAAAAGAATCACTGTACAGTTTTTTCCCACCCGGTTCAAGAACACTTTCTTGACAGCTCCTCTACTCAGACCAAGAACTAGAAAATATCCTGTTTGATCCTTTCAATCAATAATCCCTCAGTTCTCTAAATCTACCATTTATAAAATATGGACAATCTTAGCAGCTTCTCCCTGCTCATAACCACCATGATTGTGTGACTTGCTGACCGTCCGCAGAGCATCTGCATTCTCGGCGAGCTCCAGGTCATAGTGATGACTGTGGTGGTAGTGGAGGTGGTCACGGTTATTTAATTGTTTAAAATTAATACTAAATGGCTTGACTTTTCTTTTCATGTATCTTATGCAAATATACAAGAAAATGCAAGTAGACTCTTTTCACTTTGCAGCTGAGTAGAGAATGCTGTGGCCAGACTGACTAAACCAAAAAAGAATCACGAAGGTAAATCCCAGCTGTCTCACTTCCAAACTTTTGTCCATAGCAGGCAAGCAGCTCCCCACAGAACTCTCAAAGCCGTCTCTCAGAGCAATAGTGTAAGCAGGAGTCTTTACTTCGGCGTTAATGAGAGCTGCCTTTTGACCCCCACATTTATAACAACCACTGGGCTATTTCTCATTCACACGAACCCCTTTCAAAAGGAAATAAAATTAAATTACCTCATTTTTAAAAATATGTCTTGCAAATTAGATATTTTTCAGGCTCCAACGATGGTATATGCTGATGCAAATTAAGCTTGGTGGGAAATAATTATTTTCTCTCCTCTTTGGCTTTTCCTTGGGACAAAACAGTAGTTCAAACCTTTGGCACTATTAAATCCTAACAGTTATTGGTCAGAAGTTTCAAAGTAGAAAGGAAAAGAAACTTTTGTTTGATAACTGCTAAAGTACTTTCCCATGTCATGTTGTTCCTGGTCCTTCAATTGGCAGCAAACATATTACGTCCCTTTTGCAGTTTGTGTTTTCCAAGACCTCACCAAACAAAGGATAAAGGAATGAAAAATGTGGGGACATAGTCCCTAAAAAGAGCATTTTTCTGCTTCAGCCTTTTTCCCATTTTGAAAAGCAAAACAAAATCCCACCTAACTCAAGGAATCCTGGATGGTATTTAGCATCCATTCACCATGAATCCGCCATTTTTCTCCTCTCTCCTGCCTATGTGACCCTACGAGCTGTCATGCATACCACTCTCCCAGCCTCTTTCTGTCTCCCCGCAACCCCCAAGCTTTAGGCTTTCCTGGATTCCTAGCTAAGCTAATATGTCTACTCTATGTCAACGTGTGTTTTAACAATGTTATCCCAAGTGAAACAATTATTTTCCACCCCTACTGAGGCTTCTCTTTGATAGAAAATGTCTCTGAATATCTTTCATGGATTCTAGTCTGGTATTTGCTCTGTAATTATGGTATCCCTTTCTCCGAGTTTTAGGATTATTGCCAAGATCATAGGCACTACAATATACTCAAAATCATTCCTTGTCTCTGACTTGCCTGATTTTCCTCAAAATAAATCTATAATTCTTCCTATGACATAAATTATTTTCCAAGGATATTTAGTATTCTGTTTATCCATTCCTCAAGACAGATCCAGGTTAGTCTGAATCTTAAAGTAAACACAGTACCCGCAGGCTGAGAAAGCAATATTTCTGATGCATGTCCAGCTCCCAAAATACTCAGAACTTTGTCTCATGAAGAAAAGAAAAATCTCCCAAATATTTGTTCTTAGTTGTACGCAGTTGTACAAGTTGTCTTAATATATACATAGCAATTTTATGTGCCATATACTGAGCAAGATATGGGAACACAATGTCAAATAAGACAATAAACCTTGCTTTTACCCAGCAGTCTATAGACCATTAGAGGAGACAAAACATACCTATAAACCATTTGTTGCAAGAGTATAATAATGCTATATAAATTTATATTCCAGGCATAGTAGCAGCCCCAAGTCTGGAGAACAGCTCTGTGTGGTAATGCAGACTTGAGAGGAGAATGTGAAGGAGCCTCAATGATAATCCAAGGGACCACTAGATGATCAAGAGCTGTAGACAGAGTAAATTGCGTGGGTAAAAGCAAGAAGGTGGAGTTCCACAAAGTCTGTTCAAGAGTAGATACATAATTACAGCTCAGGGGTAGGGCATGGAAACTGTGGAGGGACCGAAGAACAAGGTAGAGAGCTAGACAGAGGGCAGATTGTAGAGGGTCTTGTGTGCCATAAATACTAAAACATCTGGGTTTTAGGAAGGGAAAAGAAAGTGTGGCAGATGGGAGGAAGCTAGCTTGGAGAGAAGGCTCCATGGAGCAAGAGTACGATGGCCAGGTTGGGCTGTGACCAGATCACTAATGTGGATACAAGAGTATCGCAGAGTTGAAAACAAGTTCTTAGGCTCATGGGTGACCTCTACTCCAGGGCTCTCTATTCCATTACTTTGCAGTCCATGCTGAGCCTATTTTTAAAGATGCTTTCCTTGGTTATCTGAGGAGGACAAAACTGAGTCTCAGAAAGAAGAGCTTTTCCGGACCTTTATAATAAAAATGGCCAACAACTGTATACCATTAGCCTCTGCTCGCCTGGCAGCAATATGGGAAATTCAGTGTTGGCAAATGCTCACGTTACACTACTTCTACATGTTTGCTTTCATCATTACTTTTTTCTCAATGTTCCCCTCGGCCTGCAAAAGAATGAAAGTGGGTACCAGATGGTGCTCCTACATACAGGACTCTCCGTGTCCTGGAAAGGGTTTCAGCAGCCTCTTTCTGCTTATTTGCCACACCAAGTCACGCACAGCCCTACCTACCAGTTCCAGCAGGTGGCAACCAAAATAAATTCATTGTTACTGGGACAATCTTTCAACGTGTGGTAAAGAACTGATCCAGTTTCTACAAGATACAGAAGAACTGAAGCTTACAAAGCAAACCAATATGTAGGGTGGATCAAAACTTACTAAACTCTTGGAGTGCCAGTTGCTTTTCATGTAAAATGAAATCTTGGTGTTGGATTTTTATCTGAAAGATCATCTGTACCACTGGTTCTAAAACACGACTGTTTCGGGATCACAGTGTAAAAAATATAGAGATTCTTCCCAGGTATTCTAATTTGGCCAACCTTGGGATGGAGCCCAGATATTTATGCTTTTTAATTAAATTAATAGCTGATTTTGACATGCAGTAAGGTTTGGGAAACTTTACTACCCTAACAATGTTTGAGTTTCACCTCAAATAGTCCTTTCAGTTTATTTACTGATCAGTAAGTATTAACACACTTCTTGTAGGACTTCACTTCCTGCGTCCATGACACATGTTTATTTAAACAACTCAGATCACTTTAAAGTTTTACTTTATATAAACAGTGTATTCACAGGCTCCCCTTTCTATTTTCCAGTGGAGATGAGGTTATCAGGGGAACCCAGGAGATTTGTCGTGCAGTCTGTGGTACCCAGAAAAGCACCCAACGATGTGTGTGCTTCTCCACCCAACTGACTGCAAGGGGAAGTTCTGCACTCCCCCTTCAATTGCCGTGTACCCCTAGAACATCACCAGGTGTCTCCCCATTCTGTCTGGAATGGCCTCACTTGTGCGTAATCACATAATTCTTTTCCCTGGAGGAAACAGACATAAAACAATAAGCAGTTCTTTTATTGATGATGATTCGGGCAACCACCAAAGCAATGAATACAGGATGTCATGACTTGCAGACTTCATGCCTTATGGAGGAAATGCGGAAGTGTTTTACATCAATGCCATCCTTGATTGAAAACGTCTTCCTCGTGCCGCCACACCTCAAGTCCTTCCCCTGGGGGTCACCCCTCCCTTCCTGTACAAAGCTTCAGTCCTCTTTACTGAAGAAATGAATCCTCATTTTTCCTCCTCTCTGGCTGTTCAGGCTTACTCTGTGTGCTGATGGAGGACTGACTAGCTCAGAAGGGAGCACAGAAGACAGAGGCCCTAAGAATAGGAGAATGAAGGGGAGCATTTATCCCTATTGCATCTTGTTTTCTCTTCCTACAAGGGTTATAGTCTATGTCCAACAGAATCTTCCTCAGACCATGCAGACTTCACCTTAGCAACTTTAAATTTTCTTCTTTGTTTTTTTGTTTTGTTTTGTTTTGTTTTGTTTTTGGTGCTGGGAATTGAACTCAGGGCCTTGTGCTTGCAAGGCAAGCACTCTAATCACTGAGTTAAATCCCCAGCCCCTAAATTTTCTTCTTAAAACAACATATTCTAGATTTATAAGTCTCCCATTAGCACAACTTTGAATAAACCCATTGTGAGATGAAACTTTATGTGCATTACTGAACTGAGGAGCTTGTTAGTGTTTTTCCTGTGTCTGGTTACAAGAGCTACCACACTAGCCAAGTTGTGGGTGGTCTAAAGTAGATGAGTGCCATCATTCCCAAAGATTTTTTTTTCTGACACCCAAATTGTTCTCTTGATGGAAAGTAGTAGTTTACTTATACCTGTGTTAACTTGAAACCTCTCTTGGTGTTGTCTGCCCTTTGTTTAATCCGAAGATCAATAAAGCTCCAACCATCATAGAGATACAAATAATTTATCAAAGCCATGTTCCTTTGAGGAAATAGCATCACAAAGGGCAGCTTTCATAACTTCATTTGGCATATTCACCATCCTCAGACAGAACACAAAATTGAATAGACAATTATTTCAATGCAGCAATTTTTCATACTCTACCCTAAATAGTAGCAGGCTTCATTTTTTAGATGCATATGTTTTTTGAGACTTTTTTTTCCATTACATCAAGAGTTTCTTGACAGTAGGGATAAGCTATATTTCATAACAGTGTGTAGTGGGACACAGAGATTCCACCATACTTTGGAGGCTCAGAGGTGTTTACTGTAACAGAATTGTCTTGGTTAGTTTCTTGTTGCTGGGACAAAATACCCAATACTCACAAGTTAAGGGAAGAAAGGATTTTTTTAGCTCATAGTTTGTAGAGGTTTCAGTCCATAGTCAGATGGCTCCAAGGCAGAGCAGCAGGCAGATAAGAAACAGTTCATGGCAGGGCAAGCAGGGCCTTCCTTCTTCTTTCTCTTTTCATTCTATCCAGGCTACAAGCCGATTGATCAGTGCCACCCACACCCAGGATGGGTCTTCCCTCTTCAGTAAATCCATCATCCATACCCAGAACTGTGCTAAACAATCAATGGGCTAATCCAGTTTCACACACCCATCATCCAGTATCACATACCCATGATCCAGTCATTCCCAAAAGCCCCATTTATGAGTGCATAAGGCTTTGAGGGGACATCTAGATATAAAATTTAACAAGAATGAGTGAAAATAAGCATGAGCAAATGGATCAGTGCCATGAGTCTAAGGGGGCCGAAGTAACACTAGTATCCCTATACTTATTCTACAGATTTGAAAATGTGATTGCCCAGCTGAAATTAGAAGGTGAAGAGTGGACCCTCATTTTTAGGGGATGTGACTGCCTTGTTCTGTTGATTTTAGCTACAGCCCAAGCCAAGCAAAAGCAGATTCTTCTCATAAACATGATTATGCCAGATGGGAAACTGATTAAACGGGCCAGCTAACAATATCTGTTCATCTTAATTAGGGCATAGCTCAAAATCCAATCTGATCGCAACCAGAAGCAATGGAAATTGCCAAATGTACTGTTTCCTCCCTAAGAACATGAGTCTGGGATGACTGTAATTTCTTTTAAAAACACATTTTGGAGGAAAATTGATCTCATTTGTTAGGGCATCATTTGAGGAAGGTCCAAATTACAGGAGAGAAATATGGAAAATTACAAAATCAATCAAAAGTTGACAATAAACAAAGAAACTAGAGTCCACATTTTATTGTTAAAGGCTTAGAAATTTTTTTAGGAAGATGAGAACCCACATAACAATTATGCTTTACTTCCCTCTCCAGGGTACTCAAATCCATAATTTTCTAAATTAAACAGTACATTTTACTTTTTGGTTCTGATTTTAAACTCTGCCACTTATTAATTAAGTAACTGGGTTTGACCTAGGGAAAAACAATTATTCACTTTAAAAATCAATTTCCCAATATACGAAAGAAAGAAAATTCAAAACTTGCCTAAACTCATGGATGAGAAAATAGGGAGAGGTGCTGTTAAAGAGGTATGAAAATCACCAGTGCCAGTCATTCTAGTAAGCCATCTACTTACAGCAACTTCTTTAATCTGGTTGAGAGGGGTGCTGCCTCGGAGGGCTCCACAACACTTGGAAGCTAAAAGACTTTCCCCAGTGTCACATGGTTAGCATGCAAAACACCTGTGGTTTCAAAAATAGGAAGTCTTGCTCCAGAGTCCTTTGCTGTACTGCCTTGCATATGTGGTTTCTGAGAAGTATTTGTTGGATGAATAGATGAGAAAGCGAAAAGGAGGGAAGAAAAGGTGGAAGGCTTAGCTAAGGGACCCCTCTTGACACCCCTTAAACAATTTGTTATTTCTTCTGATTCTGGCTCACCAAAAAGCTTCGTAATTATAAATTGACTTTTTCTATGGATAAGCCTGGAGTGAGAAATTATGTAATCAGGCCAATTCAACAATATACTCTACCTGAACTAAGAATGTGCATGGCAAGTTAACAAATTCACATTAGGGTTCACTCATAAGTCTTTAAACTTGGTTAGCATCAGTCCATGAGAGATAGTCCACCTCATTTACATAACAAAATACCTACAAGAGCTTACAAAATCAGACAGTGGGCCAGTTTACCGAGGTAATGCCGACCTTCAGGGTCTCTTGTAGAAAAGTGTTTGCATAGGGACGAATGGAAACTAACTCAGTTTGGGCCAAATATTAGGCTAGAAGCTCCCCATGAACAAGAATTTTATTTTATCTATTTTAGTGTCCCCTGATGTTTAATAAATGATCATAACTGGAATGAAAAAAAATGAACGCAGCTGTAGGTGCATTTTAAGAATTGCTGTCAGCCTGCCTTCAGTGGAAAAAACTGAAGGGCTTTCCTTCCACGCCCTCTAGGGCCAGCAACCTATTTCTGTATTTCCCAACATTTGCTCCAAAGAACAGTAGCCTTAAGATATTCTCAATGAAGAAAGAGATATATAGTCAACTAATGCACTTCTGAATACAGTACTCCCTGCTTATCCAAGGGGTGGACATTCTAAGACCCCCCCCAGCTGATAACTAAAATCACTGATAGTACTAAACCCCACACAGAATGTTTTTCCTATATATACATACCTGCAATACAATTTAATTTATAAGATAGGCACAATGAGAGAATTAAAAACAATAACAAATAAAACAATTATACTATACAATAACAAAAGTTATATGAATATGGCCTCTCTTTAGCTCTCTCTCAAAATATTTTCTTGTGTTCTCTTCGCGCTTCTTCTTCTTGTGATGCTGTAAGATGATACACCCCTACATGAGGGGTGACGTGGGTGAATGACCTAAGCCTTGGGACACAGCTGGAGGCTACTATTCACCTTCTCAAAATACATCAGGAGAATCACCAAGCCAGGAACATCCTGATTTACTGCAGGTAACCAAAACCTCAAAATGAAAAACTACAGATAAAGAAGACCTCTCTATTCAAAAGTATTTAAATCCTGTATTTAAAAATGATTACTATACAACTCAATGTCTCCCACATTTCATGTTTGTACAATAAGCCTTTCCCATATAACTCTCACTACCATCTACTGGGATAGCTAATCCCCCGCCTTGATCCAGTTCATCAAGCACATAAACATTAGTTGAGGGTGTCCGTCATACAAAGAACTTTCCTAGGTACTGTGGAGCTCTCAAAGATGAATCTGGGAGAAGGAACTTATAATTCTGAGCACCCAATATTGTAAGAAACTTCAAGCTTACCAAATTTGATCTTGACCAAAATGTCACCAAAGGAGATGTTATTGGCCCGGTTTTACAATGAGGAAACAGGGAGACAAAGAAGGCAAATCATCTACTTCATGTCCGGCACAGTTTGAAATCCTGTCTGTGTTCACTAGAGGTCTGATACTCTTCCAGTTCCTAACAGAGTTCTTTTTAAGCAACTTAAAACGTTGCATAGAATATAAGATCATACTGCACAAGTTAGAATAGTGTATTTAGAAAAGGACACACAGCGTGCTACTGGGCATGCAGAAAAACTCAACATTATTCCACCTGAGAGGATTCAGGAACGCTTTGATTCACAATGTGACATTTGAGCAGAACCTAGATGGGGAGGTAAAATAGGGAAACAAGCTTGGAAAATCTTAATCTGGATAAGAGAGGCAGCTATCAAAAATCTACATCAAGGTAGGGGTTGGGGATTTAGCTAAATGGTAGAGCGCTTGCCTAGCAAGCACAAGGCCCCAGCAGACCCCCCCCCCAAAAAATCTACATAGGCTAAATTTTCTCCTCTTTATAAGGTAATTATATGATTAATATGTGCAGGACAACAAGATGGAAGGCAGTTTACATCCCAGTATGGTGACTTTCCCTGAATACAACCACTGGAAACTCAGAGACAGCCTAGACTAGGTTTCATGTAGAGGAAATGATGAAAAGCTTCTTGGAAGAAGCAGAACTTAAGCTGCAGGTGGATTTCCAAAAAGGCGCTAGAGAACAACAGTGTTCCAAATAACAACTGTGAAAATTGGAGTAGGCAATAAACAGTCAAAGAAATAGAGAAAGATGAAATGTTCAGATTGGCCAGAGCGGTCAGATGAGATGTTCCAGTCGCCAAAGCACAAGAACAAGTCATTTGGGCACTGTGTCCTCCACTGCCTTTAATCAGAACAATTCTGCTTTATTTATGTTTTATTTTGCAACTCTGTATAATATTCTGTTTAATTAAAAGTATCGTTTTGCTTAACGACTGGTAACTGGAACAGATAGGAGTTGTAATAATACACAAGATCAGAATGGCCTTAAATGGCATACCGTGGATTCTTGGTTAATTTAGTAGGTAATGAGTAGCATTCTTTTTTAACAAGGATACAAAAATAGAGAAAAGTGCCTCATAGTTGGTCCTGTCTAAACTCTGTTGCTGGAGAATATTCTGATAGTCTTTGGTGACAGAATCATCTCCCTTACTATTTTCTGCTTGCCATAGCCACGATCCTTGGGGAGCGGCGAGATCAAAAAGAAGTCCTGCCAGAATATGTCATCTGTCCTTCTTCATCAGAGAGCAGGTAGGCCCATGGTGAGGTTACTTCCCAGCCATTATTGCTTCAGCAAAGAAACCAAGAGCCAATATTACAAGTTGGGAAGAATACCAGGCTAACCTGGTAATCATCCTAGAAATATATGATGATGGGAAATTTACCCTCCTTCATTTCTCTCCTTTGTCTTTGATTTCTTAGGTTACATGCAGAATTGGCATCTTTGAAAAGAAAAGAAACTATATGACCTAAGTTTAAATTTTTCTCTCAGAGAAAAGCAGTTGCTACAGGAACCATAGAAACAATCTCAGTTTATGTTAAAATTATGGTACAAGCTCCCCATTAACCAGAATTTTATCTATCTGTTCTGGTGTCTCCTAATTCAGTACTGTTAGGACTCCAGAAATGGAAAAAGCCAGTACCACTAGGCTACAAACACATTTTAAGAAATGCTACCAAATAACTGAGATACTGCAAGTAGGAATACAAATTGCTATTTCAGTTGCAGGCATGCTGTCTGGGCCATGAGCAAATGCCATAATAAGTAGCAGCAGAAGACCCCAGCAGGGTTCCAAAATGCTAAGATTTCAACGTGCGTGCAATATTCATAAAGTCGCCCATAGAAGAAAAAATCTTTTCTCTCTTGAAAGATCGTATTCAAGGTTTACTGAAGAGCCAGAATCAGAAGACAAATGAACAAGTTTTCAGTCCTAAGAAACAGCAATTTTCAAGTAAAACGAATTACATGAAGTCAAACGTGAATTTTCAAGTGAAGAAGGGTAGCTCGCTGCTATAATGCCACCACTGCACACATGCTCTCTACAGAGTGGCAGTGTGGGGTAGTGGGATGCCGCTCCCCAGCTGTATAGGTGCCCTGGATACTTGCTGCTGTTATCTCGGATTATGCCGTCATCACACCTCTTCACAGAAGGGGGGATGACCTTGATTAGCTTCAAGTAGGCACCACACCGATAATAATACCTAAAATCTCTCAATTCATTTGAATTTGTTACAAGCCATCAACAAGAAGGTTGACATTTTCCTTAGTTAAAATGTACGTAGCCTAGTTAACCTTCAGAGGAAATAAACTAACATTTATTGTTGCCCATTACAGATCAGGTGGTTTGCTAGTCATCTTCATCTGGGTATCTCATTTAGTCTTGTTAAACTAACTAGTTAGGAGACGATTTGCTTTATTAATTGGATAAACACAAACAAAGACAATGGGAACCATTTTAATTAACAAGTAAGTCTTATATTAGGAAGACACTCATGCATGTAACAAAGATTTGTTTCTTGCTTACTGAGTGCCAGGAATTGTACTAGAAACCAAGGATACAGAGATTAAAATAAAAAGCTACCACAGAACTGACATGCCTGTCCCACCAGCTGCTCAGGTACTGGCTGCCAAAGATTTACAGGTGGCTTTGCCAAGAAGAACAGCATCCCTCAGAACAACCCGAGAGGTGTGGCTTCCCCCAGGGGCAGCGCAGGTCAGTGAAGGATAAAGGGTACAGAAAGCCCAGTCCCTTGCTCGGGCGGGATAATTCTGTGGCACTAGTCACACTGCAGAGCTCCCAGTGGAATCAGAGTGAGGTTAGATCCAGTGCTTCTTTGCTTCATTTCCTCCTCTACCCTGTTACTTCCCTCTCCTCCCTTCACGCCCTTCCAGGAGCACTCCCACAAGTCACTGAGTGAGAATCTCTATGCCAGACTGCTTCTGGAGAGCCAGGCCTCATCCTGTCCTCAAGGACCTTGACCTTGCAGAGAACCATACCTATAAATACACAAACAATGTGTAATCTATAAAGTCATGAGTGCAACTGTAAGAAAATAGGAGGTGCACAGAGATGAAGATGCATGGCAAGAATTGCTGCCCATCTCCATTCCCCTGTTACAAGGGTAAAAGCCCAGTTTTAAAAAACCCACCTAGAGCTCAAGCACAGCGAGGATTATGCACCAGAGCAGAGGTCAGCAGACTTCAGGAGAAACTGCATATGTAATATGGGCACCTATAGAACTATTTCGAGTTTGACCGCTGGCCGCGGACTGGATTGTACCTGCAGGCACACACAGAACAGTGCTTTTCAAATAGGAATGTGCATAGTAATCACCGAGGCCTGTTATAAAAATAGAGCTTAGTAGGTCCAGGGTGGTGCGTGGGGATCTGCACTGCTGGTAACATCTTAGTGATGCCGATAGTGCTGGTCTACAGACCACACACTTCAACTAGCAAAGGCCTAGGAAGACAGGCGTGGTCAGAGGAGAGACTGTGAAAGGAAAACAACCGGGTGGCACTAGGGGTTGGAAGCAAAGGCAGCAACAGCAAAGTATAAGCTGAGATCAGAGGAAGTGGCAGATAATTTAATGAACAGATATCTACTGACCGTCAAGTCAATGCTAATCGCCGTTCTAAGCGCTGCAGGGAAAGGGGACAACCTCTCACTCCCCACGCACAGAGTTAGAGAATCAGCTAGAAGTGAACACAGCAGAGAAGGAAGATCAGTGTAGTCAACTGTGGCAGAAAGAGTCCTGCAGAAATCTGCTGGAGCAACAGCTCAGAGACACGCGGCTGGAGGAGCTCAAAAATAGATGCTTCAGAGGCATGCAGATCAACACGCAAGGATTTAAATTCCAGCTCCAGCCCTTTACTAGCTCTTTGGCCTAAAACATGCATCCTACCTACTCTGGGCCTCAGATTTCCAATCTCACCATGCAGGTAACGTCTACTGCAGAGAGGCGTTGTGAGGAGTAAATGAGACAGTGCGTCCTGCTGGAACCCAATACTTGAGCAAAAGCTATTGCCCTTCCCCTTCTCTTGACAAAGACACTGGTAAAGTCACCTGCCTGTGAAATGTGCAAAAAAGGAACCAGCGATTTTAAGAAGCTTATACAGTTCAGACAAACACACTAACTCTCTAGAACTACTGCCAATAAGTTAATAATACTGATAACATCTAAGATGGGTCACTGAATGGGTGGTGAGCAAGGACAGGAAGAAAATTTCTGTATGTCTTAATTCTTTTCCATGTCAGGATATTACTCACTAAAACATAGAATCACATACATGCACATACTGAATTACTGAGTGGATCAGTGATACATATTTACATAGGGCTATAGATTAATGACAGGTATGTATGAGAACGAATGGCTGTCCAGGAAACTGGAAAATAGTACTAGTTTTTGAACACTTCCTTTTGCTTTTATTTCTAAATATTATTGTACCTAAGAATTTATTATAGTTGATGATTCTGGGAGGCTATGGAAAATATAGTTGGTTCATTCAACACCATGCCTATTCTCTTCTTCCTTTTCTACTTACAAAATGAATGCGTCAGCCTTCTTGTAGCTAAAGGCAATCACACAACAGAACGGAGCTACTGAGATATAAACAGAGAGTTGCTAGTGCTACCATGTCCCTTGAATCCTCCTTGTGTCTGTCATTCTTTGAAACCCAGAGAGCTAACGGCTATTTTGTGACCATGAGAATGAACGGCATCCCCTCAGGGTAGCGGAACGGAAGGAAGTGCTTGGGTTTCCACATCATCCATGAGGTTCTTCCCAAGATCTACCTCTGTACTCCTTGTCCCATAAGGAAAACAAATTCCTTATTAGTGTAAGCCATTCCTTTTCCTTTTTTTTTTAGTTACAACCAAAAGTAACTTTCAACGATAGGAAGAAGAGTCAAGTTAAAGAACTGCTATTTCAGAGAAGAAAGATGTCCACGGACAACGCAGAAGATGAGAAAAATTCACTCCAGAAGGAGAATGGCAGGCTGGCTGCATCTGTAATATACCCGCATGCTCTGTATCTTTCTCTCTTTTCCCCGTGTTAGAGCCACATGGCTCCTAAACAGATACACACATTTTTATCATCCCTCTTTGGTTCTGCTTGACCTTAAAGTTAGATTGACTCCCTACCTTACTTTTTTCTTTTTTTAATTTTAAGAAAATTTTATAGTTTTAATGTATTATAAGATTCTGGAGAAGATTCTCAAATAAAGGAACAACTTAGCAACTAAACTTTGAGAAGAACTGAAAAGAAGTTTCAGAATCTGAGGAGTGAAGGGATGGTTTCTACAGCGTTGCCTCAGGTCACACAACTCTAGTCACCTTCTATTTATATGCAGCTCAAGTTTTCAAACTGTTAGAAGAGTGTATGTAATTGACCCAAGTTGGGTCAGATATTTCTATTCTCAGAACAAACTGTCATGCACAGGAGAAAGACTACATCATGTAAGCATAGCATTTGGGAAATAATATGAAGCTTAGTAACCATCCTGGTTTGTGACTTCTGCATTCCATCACTACCTGGAATGCGTGCGCGCGCGCGCACACACACACACACACACACACACACACACACGAGTATGCATAGCCTTTTTTCCATTGTGACTGTTAATCTTTATTATCAGCTTTATTAGATCAAGAGATACCAAGCAGATTAGTAATGCATACTTCTCAGTACGTCTGGGTAGTTCTGGGGGGGAAGACCTTGGGGACTACCTCTAGTTCCTAACTCTTTCCTCTTGGGTACTTTTCTTCTCTGCTGTGCTTCCCAGCTACCATGAAGTGAGCAGCTTTTCTTCCCCCAACCCTTCCACTATTATGTTCCTAGCTTGAAGCCAGAAACCATGGACTGAAACCTCTCGAACCATGAGCTGAAATTTCCTCCTTTGAATTGCAAATGCTGAGTATTTTGTCCCAGTGACAAGAAAGATCATAAATTCCATAAGTTTCAACTTAAAAAAATTATTCCATATATAATAACTAACACTCCTACCCTCTTCTTCAATGGGAAGCAACTCAAATTTATATCTAGCTATTAAGCAAGATACAAAGTCACAAGACCACATATTTTTGAAACCAGATTCTCCAGGTAATAACTATTTATTTCAAAGATTTGTAATAATTCCATCTTGATAGCAACTATATGACCTATGAATGGGGAGGAAAGTTCGAGAAATTAACATTAGTATAAATAGAGACATAGCATAGATATAGTAAGCAAAGAAATGCAACCAGAGATTTTGCATTTGCTGCTGAAACTAGCCATTAGATTTTTTGTCAGTTAGTGCTGCTATAACAAAATACTATATACTGTGGTGCCTTTGTTCGTGAATGCTTTTGCTTGTGAACAATTTGGTTCTGGAAAAAAAAATTTTCCTTGCAAACTCTACATTGGATGACGAACATGACCAAAGCCCCCTTTTTTGCATAAACATCAACATGGTCACCTTTTTCAGAAACATGGAATGAATGAAGTTCATGAACCAAGGTACCACTGTAGTTTGTAGCTTGTAAGCAACAGAAATTATTTTTCATAGTTCTAGAAGTGGAAAGTCGAAGATTAAGGTGCCATCAGATTTGATGTCTGGGTAGAGCCTGCTTCTGATTCATAGACGACCCTTCTTACGTGGTAGAAGGGGAGAGCCAGCTCTCTCGGGTCTCTTTTCTTATAGCACCATTCGTGAATGTCCACCCTCATGACCTCATCTCCTAAGGCCCCCACCTCCTAGCACCATCACCTTGGTGGTTAGATTTCAGCATATAAATTTTTGGGTCACATAAACATTCTGACCATAGCAAGGTCTTAGTTAGTATGTCTGATCCCATATTATTCCTGCCTTTAGCTAGCAACTCAGTCAGGATTCCTCACCCAGGAAGTGACTCAATATATCATTCCCGAATCAAAGCTCTCAGTGTTTCAGCTTGTACAGTATTACAGTAGTTCCTTTAGCCTTAATCACTGAGCTAAGGGAATTATTTTTCCTTAGAGAATTACCATTAATATAATTCAGCTCTTCCCTTGCAAGTTTTGAATGCCTATAAAATAGAATATGCCTATGAAATGTATCTTCACCCTTTGGGTAAATCACCCAGAGATCTAAGACAAAAATGTCATTCATCTCAGAAATGGTTATATATATCAACCACCCTAGGTTTTCCTATCCAAATAGATCTTTTTTATCAGTAGCTTTTTCTAAAATTGTATATAAAGAACGCAAAATTTTTACGTAGTGAAATTTTATGTCAGCATTAATTTTATTCTCACATTTTTAAACTGATACAATACTCTGATTACTAGTGTAATTTAATCTTTTTCCTTCAAATTCCTTCTTTGCCACATATTTCTACCTAGTTTATTCAACTGTCCCACGGATAAATCTAGTACATAATAAATCAGTTTAAGCAAATACAGTGATTTTTTTTGTTGTTATCAACTCTGAAATATAACTGAAAGAGCAAGGGCTTGGTAATTAGGTTGATTTGGATTTTATTTCTGGAACTTATTTGCTATCTGACCTTTGGCAATTTATTAATTGCTCTTAGTCTCAATTTATTCATCTATAAAATTATCATAATGTCTAATTCATATGTAATTTGGAAATACATAATGTAATGATAGGGTAGAGTTTCTGGTCACAGTTTCTGGAAAATAATAGACATCCAGCAAGTAATAAGCATAATAATCAAATTTTATTCTTCACATTAACTGGGATAAAATTTAATAGGAAATATAACATGCCAAAGTATCTGGAAATTCACAAACACGTATCCAGGTGCCCTTTTACACAGAGCTGGAAATTTTCCCATCATTATCTCAGGCATTTCTGGAAGCAGGTTCCCTCCCAAGCTGCTCCGCAGACCTTCTACCAAGGTGGGGCACGCTGGGCCGTGTGCATCTCTGCCTCTTCTGGCTATTTTTGGAAGATTTTTCTCATTTTGAGCTGTTCTCAAGGTAACCGGGATGGAGCATTCTTGGTCTGGTCTCAAGAGAAATTTCTGCTTGATCTGGTCCATCTCCATCTGTGTTCTTGGCTTCCCTCACTCTTGTCATTCCAAGAATGTAAATATTCTGCCATCTCCTTCTCCCTTTGTCTTTCTCTACGAGGTCTCTTTGAGCTGTATGTTTTCCTTAAATTTTCTCAACTCACTTTATTTCTTCTAAATAACCTTGAAAACTCTCCCTTCTCAAACATAATAGATCTCATTAATATTGCCCACTGAACATCCTTGTGTGTGTGTGTGTGTGTGTGTGTGTGTGTGTGTGTGTGTGTGTGTGGTCTGTTGTAGAGGAAGGAAAGCGCTGATCATAAACAGGTCCTTTGATTCTATACACAAAATACTACTTCTATGAAAATATTACCACTATAGTCTCTCTTTAAAGGAGGAACTCCTACAGCTAAGCCTGGTAATTTTTAACATGTTATTCAAGAAAATGAAGCAAAATAATTTTTCTTAAAGTCAAGAGTAGAGAGCAACATCAGCAAAATTGCAGAATAGCAGTTTCTGTCACTTGTCCTCTCACATAAACATCAATTTTAACACCATCCATCCATGAAAATACCTTCATAACAGCCGAGGACTCCAGGGGAGAGATTACAGCACCTTGGCAGAGCACAGAAAAAGGAAAAAGGACATTGGAGAGGGCAGGAAGGGTACTTTAAACTACTCGTATCACCTGCACCTCCCTGCCCCTGCAGCCAAGCAGTGCAGTAAGGCCTGCAGCCAGCCGCACTGTAGAGGTGCCTTGTCTGCATCCTTGGGGGCCACTCCTTGCTTGCCACATTGTTCCCGGATACCAGAGTTCAAGGTATAGAATTTAGTGCCTATTCTGCTTGGTTTCAGCATCACTCTAGACTGGTTAGGCCTTTCTACTTGCATATTTCTCACTTTTGGAATAAGAATGTTTATTCTGTGCCTGTCCTGTGACTGTCTCTTGAAAGTGTGTACCTTGCTTTTTGTTTTATTGGTTCACGGAATGACTTTTCCTTGAATCTCAGATGAAACTTAGGACTTTAAATTAGTGCTGAAACAAATTAAGACTTTGGGATTAATATGGATGGAATGATTACCCTGGAACAGGGACGACGAAGGGAAAAGCACCATAGCTCATGTGTGCCACAGGGGTCCAGGTGTTGGAACGTAATCCCCAGTGGAAGGCATTAAGGGGGTGTATGGAGTCTTTGGGCGGGGAGTAGGGTTGGATATGGTCACTAGGGTGATGCCCTCATGACTGAATCCTGCTGTCTTTACTGGAACAGGAAGAGACCAGAAGAAATACACCTGCCAGGTGATGCCCTGAGCGGCCTCCAGATTCTGTCATTACCACAGGCAGACCTTCAAACCTCCTAAACTGTGAACTAAACAAACCTCTTTTCTTTATAAGGGTTCCCGGCCTTGGATATTCCATTATAGTAATGAAAATAGACCAGTGGTCAACTGATCTTCAGCAAAGGTTCCAAAACAATAAGTAAAATGTGGTCTTATCAATAAATGGTGTTAGGAAACTGGGCATCCACATCCAAGGAGAATGAAAAACAGATCTTTATCTCAAACATTATACAAAAAAATCAACTCAAAATGGATTAAAGGCTGAAATGTAAGACCCGAAATTATAAAAGTATTAGAAGAAAACATACAGAAAAGTCTTGATATTGACCTTGGTAATAATTTTTTTGGATATGACCCCAAAAGTATAAGCAATGGAAGCAAAAATAAATAAACGGGATTAAATCAAAGAAAAGCTTCTGCAAAGCAAAGAAAACAATGAACAAAGCGAAGACCTAACCTTCCCCACAAAATGGAAGAAAATATTCTCAAACCGTACATCTGGTAAGGATTCAATATGCAAAATATGCAAAGAACCCAAATAACTCGATAGCAAGAAAACAAACAATTCATTCTGAAAGTGAGCAAAGAACTTAAATAGACTTTTATCAAAAGGAAACATACAAATGCCCAACAGGTATATGGAAAAAAATTCTAAATATCATGAATCATCATAGAAATGCAAATCAAAACAATATGAGATGTCAATTTACTCCTGTTAGGATGGCTAGTATTAAAAGACAAGTGAAAATAAGGCTGGGCAAAGATGGAGCAAAGTGACAACACTTGGACTCTTTGGGTGGGAATGTAAATTAGTATAGCAATTAAGGGAAACAACATGGAGGTTCCTCATAAAGTTAAAAATGGAGGTACCATATGATCCAGCAATCCCACTCTGGGAATATATCCAAAGAAAAAGAAGCCACATCTTCTTTATCCATTCATCAATTGATGGGCATTTAGGCTGTTTCCAAGATTTAGCTGTTATAAACTCTGCCTTAATAAACATGGGTGTGCCTATATCACTATGGTATGATGCTTTTAATTCTTTGGGGAAGATATCAAGAAGGGGAATAGCTGGGTCAAATGGAACCTCTAGAGCTAGTTTTCTGAGGCATCTCCACAATATTTTTATATAATGGAGTGCTATTCTGTCATAAAGAACAATAAGCTTGAGACATTTCCAGGTAAATGGATGCTCCTTGAGACTATACTCTTAAGTGAAATAAATCAGGAACACATGTTTAAATACTGCATTGTTCTTTGGTGTGAGAAACTGAAAGTCCAAATAAGGACTAAAATGTATTATATTGAGAAAGAGAAGAAGTTGCTCAAATGGGAAAGGGAACAAGGGAGGGGGAGGGGAAAAGGAATGGAGGGACAAGAGAAAAAGAGAATAGAAGGAAAAAATAGAAACAATGCTTTCGTAAATAAGGAGGTGAAGAGGCGTTGAAGGGAGTGGAAAGAAATGAAAAAAAAAGGAGCAGCAAGATATATCATGTACAGGTACAAATTCCTCATGATGAATGTGATCATGATGCATATCTAAAATGTACCACTAAAATAAAATTTTTTTAAAAACCAAAGAAACAAAATCATTATCCCCACGAGATCTGTACTCCCACGTTCATTGAAATATTCATTGCAATAGTCAAGATATGGAAACAGGCTGAGTGAATAAGAAAATGTGGTATATTTCCATAATGTAGTATTATTCACCATAAATGAGAAGGAGCTCCTGTCATCTGCAACAACGCAGATAAAGTTGGAGAACATTACGCCAAGTGAAATAAGACAGAAAGAAAAATACTACATAGTCTCTTTATTTTTTTTATTAAAGTCAGACTTACAGAAGTAGTGTAGAATGGCGTTGTTGGGGACTAGCAGGAAAGGTGGGGAGGAGAAATTTTAGTTAATGGAAACAAAGGCTCAGTTACATGGAATGAATAAGATCTAGAAATCAAAACAGCATAGTGACTATAATAGCACTATCTTATACACTTGAAATTTGCTGAGAGAGTAGATCCTAAGTGTTATCACCACACACATACACAAAATGATAATTATGTGAGGTGATGGATATTTTAATTAGCTTAATAATGATGATCCTTTCTCAATGTGCACATATATCACAATATATTGTACACCTTAACATACACAATTTTGGTCAATTATACCTCAACAAAGGTGGGAGGGGGAAAGTCAATAGAAAATAAATATATGTGCCGAATTAGACTTTGATCTGTATTTTTCTACTGACTAAATACTTATAAACTACACAGCTTTAGGGGCTGGGGATTTAGCTCAGTGATTAGAGTGCTTGCCTTGTAGGCACAAGGGCCTGAGTTCGATCCCCAGCACCACCAAAAAAAAAAAAAAAAAACTATACAGCTTTAAACCATGAACATTATTTCTAAGCTTCATACAAAGTAAAGCAGAATTTTATTTGACACACTGGTAAAAGACAAGTCTCCAACTTTTAGAAACTTCCCTGCATCACAATTGGTATCCTCTGTACCCCACAAAATTCACCACTCCAATCTCAAGTGATTTGTCAGTCTTTTAGAGATCACCTTAGATGCCACCACATCCAGGAAGTCTCCTTTCTTGGATTTTATTTGCTTAATGCCTAAGAAGACATTGGACATATTTCCATTGTGTCTTCATGAGACACTGTATGTGCCTACCAATTATCACACTGCTTTGGGATTATCAGTATCTCACCAACTAGACTATAAGAAATTTGAAGACCACGCCCGATAGCTCAGTGGAAGGGTTTTAAAATAGGAAACCAGCTTCAAGCTTATTAGAAGAACCGAATGAGCAAAAAAAGGAAAAGGTGAGGTAAACCAGACATTCACACCTGCCAAAAACCATAGCCGTTGGAGAGCGGGGAAAAGAAAGGGGAGAGTGGTGCCAGAGCCCACAGCCAGGGCTGCCTGGAGGTGAGAGTTATACGGCAGGATTCTTAAGGCTAGAGAAGCACCCTGGTTTCTTCTTTTCGAATACTTTCTAGTCTCCCACCAATGGGACCTTGGCCAAAGCTAAGCAGAAGATATCTGGGAAAAATGACTTACGGGCATCATCCTGGACCATAGTGAGGAGACGATGGGGAAGGGCAGGAGCCAAATCTGAAACCCCACAGGCAAGTGACTGGGGCAGTGCCTGCTTTTGCTCCCCGACATTCATGCCATCCTGTGACAGTATATTCATGCCTTAATAAGACGTATGATCCCTCATTGTCTGTCCGGAAAGGGAGCCACAAATGCTTGTCTCTGGGAAGGGTTACTTCCTCTTCCATTTCAGTTATGTTTCATTCCATAACTTAAACATTAAATTGTAAAGTAAAGCACCAATATACCTTATAAAAATAGTAGTAAAAAGGGAAGAAAGAGAAATAACTGGTAGTGTGTATATTATGTATGATTATGGTTCTTTTCTGGCAGGTTAACCCAAAACTTCATTTCTGATAGACCTGAATTCTTGCTTCTAACATTGCTCTAGACTTTTATTTATTTTACCTATTGAATGTGGTATTAAGAAACACTTTAGTGAATCTCCTGGGTCCCAACCAGAGTCTTCCCTGCCCCTGCCCCTGTTGTGCAGTACTGACTTGCTTTCTCTTGGGTGAGATCTGGAGCCTCTTTCTACCTGTTGGCTCAGTGGCATGAGGAACCTAAAAGTATCTAGGCGAAATTCTCAACTTCCAGGTCAAAGAACCATTATTGTGTCCCTTAATAGAAGCACTCTGCCTTTGGGAATTAGGACCTCTAAAACATAATTACTGATGTAGGATAAAAAAATTGTTTTTGCAAGTGAGTCTTTCATGTTCATGAGGTGAATACGTCCACACTCTGTGCACTTTTCATCAAGTCCTCCCATATCCCTCTTCTCCAGACTTCCTCGCTACCAAGCTTTCAGTCACTAACCAGCCAAACAGTGAGCTACAGCCAAGACTCAGTGTGGATACACACTCATAGCCGTATCTCCTTCCTTTGGAGGTAGGTGACGAGACATACTGCCAGAAACGCTCACTTGGGGAATTCCCTTCATCACTCCTGAATGCAGCTATACAGCAGAAGCAGTCCAAGTCATCTGTCGCCAGCCTATCACACTAACTCATCAATCTGCCAGGTCCGAGCTTACTCCTCCTCCATCAGGCATTCATGGGCAATGCCATTAGGCATCGGGGTAGCTTGAGAGAAGGACAAAGCTATGGAAGTAAATGCCCCAAGGAAACTGAGTGACTTGCTCATACACCTTACTTGTATCTTCTTAAACTTCTGGAATAGGATCTCATGTTTACCCTTTCCAACTGAGGATACAATGTTCTTGCACATAGGCAAGCTCAGAGCTTGACCAAGAAGGTAGTATCTAATTATCACGGTCATTGGATGTTCAAGGGTCAAACAACTTATCTCTACCTGGGACTGTGTCTCAGAAAGAATAACCATCAATAGAAAAAAAGATGTAAATACCTAAAGGTCTACTTGTGACTCTCCTGCTGGAGCTGGCCTGAGGCACCACACAACATTAAATAATGGGAACTAGTAACAAAGATACTAAAAGATAACAACAAAATGCAAACAGCAGCTGATGGGTGAGAAAAGTCTGTCACTGCACATGGAGAGACAGATCAAGTGGTGTTACCAGAGCCCTGAGTCTGGCTACTTGAAGGGTCCCATGATAAGGTTGCCTGGGACCATGGAGTGACAGTTTCTAGCTGATCTGAAACCACGGAGGAGACATGGCCATTGGTGGACGAATCACCTAAAGCCCAGGATGGATAAGATATGCCCAGTCTTCTCCACTAACCACCATTGCTTTGACTTCCTCCCAGTAGTTGAACCTAACCATAGCCAGCTGGCAAGGAAGCCTGGGACATAACGGTTTGCGGCCCAGTAGGAAGGCGTCAGCTGTGGACATGGCAAAGGACAAGCATGCTTCTTCGCTGCTCTCTTCCAAATCCCAGGACACAGTTTGGAACATAAGGGGCTCTTGAAATTGTATTAAATAAATGAAAGCCCATGTGTTCTGATCAGCTTTCACTAGAGACCCGATGGAAGCAGAAGATAGTGGAGTTTTCATCTCGAGCAAACCATGTCCTATGGACAGCAGTTCAGAGGCAATACAGGAGTTTGACAATGAGTTTCATTTTATGTCCTTGAGTCCCGTTGCCCTGAGCAGGCAAGCAGAGGCTGTTTGTGAGGAGCTTCTAGCAGAGCTGTGGAGGAGAGTGGCAATACCCACCAGCATAAACACCTATGACCCACATCCCTCTAAACCAGTTGCTCCACACCCTGGGCCTTGGCACATCCCAAGAGGATCATTTCAGACCCAAATATTTCAAGACTTTATGTTCCTTTGGGAAGATATTACTACTATTCTGTGAAAGCTTACAAGATTGATTTTAGAATTTTTCTTCTTCAAAACACAGAATAATGTCACAGATCAAATGGAAGGAGAAAGAAGTTCTAAAGAGAACATAACTAAAATAATAATGTTAATATAACATTAATAATACTAATGTACATTTTAAGAATAAAAAATATAACTCATGTTCAAATAAATAATTCCTTTTTAATATGGAAAGGTCAGAAATTTGCCTCAGGGATACTTCCTGATCACAAATATTTGCAGATCTAGTTTTAGAATAGATTGCAAGCCACACAGAAAAACTAAATTCTTGCCTGCAGCAGAGGCCATTAGATAACCCCACAAAGGGAGTTCTCTGCCTTCCATAAAGAGATTTTTTAACTGGCCGTCTGACTTCCTTACAGCATGACGTGGCCATGTGACTACATTCTGGTCAGTGGGATGCTAAGGGGAAAGTCCTGTAGCAACTTCTAGGACCTGTCCTTGAGGGGACGGCTGTCATGTGCGCTGAGCCCACATTGTTATTCCTTCTTATTGCAACCTGGAATGAAAAAACTGCTGAGGAGCCCCCCAAAAATACAGGTCACATTTAGGAAGGGTAGAGCGAGGAGTCAGATCAGTCTGAGTCTAGAAGGACTTGGAGGCAAGCTCGATCATGTAATGCCCAACTCAATGTACACCTGGACCGAATACATTTCTCGGTACTGTCAATCTACTTGCCTGTACCTCTCAAAAGAGGAAATATGAATGGCCAAACAGTATACGGAAAACATGCTCAACATCTTAGCCATCCAGGAAATGCAAATCAAAGCTGACATGACGTACCATCTCACCACAGTTTGAATGGCTATTAGCAAAAAACAAATGCTGGTGAGGACATGGAAAAAGGAACTCTCATACACTGTTGGTGGGAGTGTAAATTCATAGAGCTACTATGAAGAGCAGCAAAGAGGATCCTCACAAAACTAAAACTAGAGCCACCCAGTTATCCTATTTCTGGGCTATAACCAAAGGAAACACACCAAAGAGATACCGGCATGTCCATGTTTATTGCATAATAAATAATAATAGCTAAGATACAGAATCAGCAAGTGAATAGCTAAAGAAAATGTGGTGTACATATACAACTGAGGATTATTCAGACATAAGAAGAATGAAAGCCCTTATTTGCAGCAAAATGGGTGGAACTGGAGGTCATCATATTGAATGAAATAAACCAACACAGAGAGACAAGTACCATGTATTCTCTCTCATATATGAAAGCAAAAAGATGGTTGACCTGAAAGTATAACAGTGATTATTGGAAATTGGAAAAGATGGGAGTGGGACACAGTGATTGAAATTGATCATGTACACTGCACGCATTTATGGAAATAGAAAGCTGGACCCCATTAATATTATAATAAATATGTACTACTAGAAATATTTTAATCTACAGTCATGTCACATTTGTCCATTACCTTCAGCCAAACCAATCATTCCACAGAGCTCAGACAGAGAGAAGGGTATCCCGGAATTGATAGGTCCTCTTTGGGCTCTGGAGCCGACTAAGGGAGAAGATTTTTGGGGACAGACTCATCAGAAGTGAATTAAAAGTGAATTCATGTCTGATCAGCTCAGTCACCCTATTAAGCAGATGATAAAAATCATCACTAGAAGAAACTGGGCAGTTGAAGATGGAAAGCACCGAAAGGTAGAAAGAAAAACATCTTACCTTTGAGAAACAAGCACCTGTTAGAAAAGGTGAGATACATTCGGGCCCTGAATTAGAGCAAGACTGCGTCCCTTCCAGAAATATGGCACATTATGTCCTAAACAGCTGAGCAACTGCTTTCACTATTACTCGCTTTCCACTGAGATGAACAACTGAGCTGGACAAGTAACTACTCACCTTGCAATTGTTAAGTCTGGGAAGTGAAGCTAGTCTTGTTAATGAACTGCAGTACATCAAGCAGCTAGGGAAGTGTGTCCTCCCCTCCTCCAGATCCTCTTGTGTTCTGGCTGTTTGTTCCCAAGACACTTGAGTCCCTGCAGTGAAAAATACTATGTGAATGTGTTGTGAAAAAGAAGGGAACTTGTAAATGATCTTATTTAAGAAACTGAATTGCTCTGTAACTTTACAGTGTGTGAGTCACACCCGCCCATCTCCACTCTGAGCCATCAGACCTTCCCCACTGGTTTTACAATCAAGCT
The DNA here is from genome assembly GCA_004026905.1 of Hystrix cristata. NCBI lineage: Eukaryota > Metazoa > Chordata > Mammalia > Rodentia > Hystricidae > Hystrix > Hystrix cristata. The sequence goes on along the minus strand of PVJO010016084.1, from coordinate 18,291 downwards.
CTCTACCATTAGGGAAGTCAGCGCTCTCAAACTGTCTCCTACAGAATACTCGCATCCCTACCGTATTAGTTAGGGTTCTCTAGAGGAACAGAAAAATATAAAATATACGTATAATTACATAAGGAGATTTATTAGGTGATTTGCAGGATCAGAGACAAGAGAGTCCACAGTGGCCTTCTGCACACTGGAGAGCCAAACAATTCAGTCACCGTTCAGTTCAAGAGGCTGGAAGCTGGCAAACAAGAGACATCAAGGATGCAGCACCAGTCCAAAATCAAAGGCGTGGAAGCCAGCGGGAGGGTCGGAGATATGAGTCTGAATTGGAAAGCTGAAGGAACTGGAGACCTGGAGACTGACATCCAAATGAGACGGCAGCAAAGGACAGATCCACTCGGGAAGGCTAGAGCTCTTCAAAATGGGCATACTTCCTCTTTCTCTTTTATTCCATCCGGGCTACACACTTATTGGTTGGTGCCACCCACAACTAGGGGGAGTCTTCCCTCCTTAATTGGCTGGCCTGCATGTCAGCCATCCACAGACATAGAACTGTGCTTTACTAATGTGTGAGGCATTTCCTAATCCAGTCGAGTTGAAATACCATGATTGATGGTCACATATACTGATGCCAAATGGCCGGTGAGCAGTGACCGGCCACTTGGGAGTAGACCAGAAAAAGAGACTATTTTACAAATAGTTCCATATACACATGGAATACACACACGTGTGCATATATGTTTGTTTATATAGATTATAATGTGTAATGTGTTTATATTTATTGTGCTTATATTAATACAATATATATTTGTATTTAGATATAAGGATATATCTGAATATACATATTTGCAGTCCTGGGGACTAAACACAGAGCCTTCACTCTGAGCTACATCCTAGCCCTTCAACTTTTGGTTTTTTAGACAAAAGGTCTCACTAAATTGCCTGGGCTGGGTTCGAAACTGTGAACCTCCTGCCTCAGATATATTTTATTGTTGTCACATGGCTCTTCTCACCCATAGCATGTATCCTTTGGGGAGCAGAGCCAGAAATTATTTAGAAAAAAATAGAATTTATTGAAAGTCAGCCTCTGTCAAGGTGCAAGAAATTTCAAAACTAAAAAAAAAAGAAAATGTTTTACTGATCAAATGCAACTCACATAAGTTTTAAGATCAAACGCTCGGAGTTTTACAGTAAAAGGAAGCTAGGAAACTTTGCATGTACCAGAGAGAAGTTCAAGTTGTATGCAGAGGAAGGAGAGATGTTCTGGGACAGAAGGGTGGAGAGTCTGAGGCAAAGAGAAGGATGCACACTCGAGCAAATGTATCAACCAGGCTTCTGACCAGCACAGAACCACAGAAGAGGCTGTGCTGATAGCAACCAGCTATGTTGGAGGACTCCAAAATAGAACGAGTTTCCTCCTCACTTTCTTAAACACAGACTGGAAGACTGTAAGTCTTACTTGAAAGACTGGCAAACAGTTTGTCATCAGAGCAACATGCCACCCAAGAGATAGGTTAGACCTAGCGAGGAAGATGCTTAGAGACTGAGCCCAAGGCCATATGCCCCAAGAGCAGTTTAGAGGGTGCAGAAGCACCTGTGTGACCCGGGGAGGGAAGGGAACTGGCAACAGCACTAGCAACTCAGCAGAGCCTTCAGTCAACACGAAGAGGTCCCTGTGTGCAGGGGCATCAAAATTAGAGACAAATGACCACAACCTCACTAGTGGACACCAGCACACCATGCCCAAAGGCAAGAGGAGGTCTGCCATTCCCCAGTGGGCCACGGTCCAGGCCAAGCCGGACCAGACCTACCCGCTCCTCTACGGCAGAGACCAGTGAGATTCTGGACACACCTAGGGATCCAAAGTCCACTGTACCCCAAAGTCTCAAAGACACGTGAATATGGAGCAGGGGAAGAATCTAAAAGATTGAGTATTTCCCCAAAAGAGAGTGAGTCATCCAAAAGAACCTCTCTAAACTGGACAAAAATGAAATGCTATATGCTTGTTGCGGAAAACCATGGTTGTCTATGACGGTCCATGACAAGGAAAAGGTTTGCTGTAGAAAATAAGTAAGCAACATTGTTTGCGCATACTGAGCACTACTTAGAATTTAATTTTAATCGTATCACATTAGTAATTCTAATATTATAAGGAAGGAAAAGCTAGAAAACAAGCTTCAGGAAAATGAATACCAGGCAGAAAGAGAATTTCCATGAGCTAGAAACAGAGAGCCATAAGGAGACCAGAGGCACGAAACAAATGTAAACAGGTAATACTGCAAGGAAAAAAAAAACAAAAAACAAAAAAAAAAAAACCACCTTGCAATAGTAGAACTCTATGGCATAATGGTAACAGTAAAGAGAGATTGATTACGTGGTAGGAAAAGTGAGATTTGTGTTTGGAAGACAAACTTAAGAAACTCTCCTAAAACAGAAAAAATGAAAATTGCTGAAGCTGATGAATTTGAGTGAATAAGAGGCAGAACCAAATTTAGAAGCTAAGAATTAGGAACAACTGAAGCAATGACAAGAAGAGTTGAAAATAGAAATATAAGTAGAGTAGAAATAGAAGGACATTTTCCTAATGTGATAAGTATGTACATTAAGACTGGTAATTGCCTTCCATACAAAAGCAGAATAAAAAAAATCCTTTCCAGGTTTTTTTTAGAAGTAGAAAGAAAAGGCAGAAATCTCATGAGCAATATAAAAAAATGACTTGAGTTATTCTCAAAGAGCCAAAAAAGTGATTGGTCTCAGACGTGTCACTATCAATAAAGGTTAACTAATAATAAAGAAAACATATAAACTTGAATGGAAACAGCGGGGGCAAAAGAAGTCAATCCTCATTATTTGCATCTTGAGAAAGCATCCACATGCTTTAAAAAATTAAAGAAATGTACTGACTGATAAGAGGTCATAAGCAACGACTCCAAAATCTCATTTGGAAGAAAAGACACACAGAACTTGGGAAGACGTCTGAGTCAGGCAGGTAAGAGGGCCTTGCAAAGTTAGTCCTGTAGAGCTTCCTAGAGAAACTCTTTGTTGTGACTATTCGTTTCCCAGTACCAGGGTACTGTTTCTCCTGAGACACATGCTTTATTCTACTTTCAGATGGAATCTTTTGCAACTTCTGAGGACTTTTTTTTCATTAAAAATAAATGGGGAGGCTGGGGATTTAGCTCAGTGATTAGAGTGCTTGCCTTGCAAGCACAAGGGCCTGAGTTTGATCCCTGGCACCACAAAAATAAATAAATAAATAAATAAATAAATAAATGGGTCCTCAGCGCTAAAAAGAAATGAGCTATCAAGCTGTGAATAAACATGGAGAAAACTTAAGTTCATATTAGTAAGTGAAAAGGATCAATCTAAAATTTCTACACTCTGTATGATCCCAACTATACGATACCCCAGAAAAGGCAAAACTGTGGAGACAGTAAAAAGATGCATGGTTGCCAGGCCAAGTAGGGTGAAGGGATGAACAGGAGAAACACGGATACTTGTGAGGTCAGTGAAAATGCCCTGTATGATACTATAAGAGGGATCCATGTCATTACACATTTGTTATAGCTATGGAATAGTGTCAGAATCTGGACGATTGTGATGTGGCATACATTGACCTGTCAGTTGGAACAAACATACCGCTCTTGTGGGAGATGTCGACGATGGCAGAAATTGTACGTGTGAAGGGGAAAGAAGTATATGGGAACTTCTACGCCTTCTTCTCCATTTTATTGCTACCTAAAACTACTCTTAAAAATTATCTTTTCGAAAAACCAAATATCTGGAAAACAATAAATGACTTCTTTTGCACATGCCTGCTAAAAACAGAGGAACCATTCATGAGTTGAGAGATTGTGCTAAAAGCTATTCCAAACAGTGATTTTATTCTTCTTCTATCAAAATTGAGCTATTTCCCAAACAGGCCACTGGTGGATTCTACCAAACGTATAAAAAAGAAATTATACCAGTTCTACTCGATTCCTCCCAGAAGACAGAAGCAGAGGAAATATTTTCTAACTCAATCAAACAGACCCACATTAACCAAATATGAAAATCAGACAAATAAATCAGATGCAACAAAATGTTATATAATCAAATACAACAATGCCGATAAAGAATTTTATACTAAAACCAAGTGGAATTTATTCCAAGTATGCAAGGGGTAAATTTCACTTGATTGTACTATAAAACTCCTTATGTATTTGTCAATTAATGTAATCCATCAATTACATCAATTACTGTGGCCTATTACTAACATGAAGAGGTTGAATAAGAAAAAAATCATATAAATAGATGCATGTATTTGTACATTTTCCAAAATACCTAAGCTAGGTACTTATTAAGAAAAGTTTGTTTAGCTCACAGAAGTTTTGGAGACTGAAAGTCCAAGATTGGGCTGCCCCATTAGCTTGGTCTCTAGTGAGGGCTACTGGAGGACGGCATCGTACAAGACAAGATCACTTGGCCACCTGGCAAGATGAAAAGGAGAAAATGAGGAGTGGGGTCAGCTTGCTGTCTTTACAACAATCCTCTTGCAAGAACTAACACAGAGGCCCATGAGAACCCCCTTCTTCCCTTCTAAGGTAGGGAGAAGGGATGAGAGAATAGAGGATAGAAGATGTTCAGGGCAGTTGAAATTGTTGTATGTGATGCTACACTGGTGGACACATTTCGTTATCCATTTGCCAAGAATGGACTCTGATGTAAACTAGAGGCCTGAGATCACATGATATGCCAGTGCTGGTTCATCCATTGTAATAAATACACCACTCTCACGGGATGTTGATAGTGGGGGAGGATGTGTATTTGAGTGGATGAGAGACATAAAAACTCTGTTTTCTGCTCTGTCTCGCTACTAACCTAACCCACTCTAAAAATAAAGTTTATTCAAATATTTCTGAGCTGGTGATAGAAACACAATGTTACTTTCTGGGAATTTATCTTTAAAACTACTGCTGAATAACCCATATTGTTGGCAATGATGTCCGTTTCAATGGAAAAGACTGACATACTACTCCCTGGCAGAAATACTTGTTACTAAATTCTTTTCCAAATCTCTTATTCTGGTGATTGCTTTTATGATTGCTTTTTTGATACTCAAAAAATCAAAGTCCATAGTAAAGTCTTGGTACTCTAAAAACACGATAGAAAAATATGGTAAATAAAATTATTTCTATATGATCAGATTATGGAATGTTCTTCATAATTCTCATAGTTTTAGTATTTTTTAATTTTTTATGATGAGTACATGTATCAGCAACAAACACATGCCATTTTGAAGACATATACGTGTGTGTTGCATGCAATGGTTATTACACAAATGTATACCATGTCATCACCATTACAAGTGCAGGGAGGACTAGTGAAAATAAGAAAATAATAAAAAGATGAGAGTGAAATGTACCAAAATGGGAGTGATGATTTAACTATGGCTAGCTTTCTGCAATTAGATGAAGAGAATTTTTAGACCTACTTTTCCAGTTATATAATGACACTATCTTTCATGTGGGGAAATTTTTCTTAAATAAAAATTCAATAATACTATATATAGAGAGAAAGACACTTCTCAAATAAACTTGAGCATGAAGGAGTTGTTACAACTGTGGTGGCGAATATTTTGAAAGATCAGCAGAAGCAGGGACAATTTGACATTTAGCTGATCTTTCCAGGGAAGTGGGACAAATGACACTCTTTTAAAAAAAAATAGTAACTAATGTTAAAACATCGTGTTTCTCATTCGATTCGGAAGTGAAGTGTCAAATTTTTCTGGGCAAAATTTCACCATTAACGAAACTCCAGAAGGCATATACTTCAAAAACAAAAGAGAAAAATATCTTGCTTCATTTATTTAACGTTGCTCCGGAGTTTAATCCCAAATCCTATTTTGAAAAAATTCTCACTGGAGTAAACTGTTGTTGACAGTGCACAAACCAGATAACTATGATGGAAGGAAGATACACCCAGCCCCACTTTACACACAGCAAAACTGAGACAAAAAGGAGCAAAGCATCTTCTCTCACATCACATGGATTTAAACTTATACCTGCCTGACTCCAAAGTCTGTGTTCCTCTTTCTGTCTTTCTGCTTCTGTCCTACAAGTGGGGTCTTTGCCAGGGCAACACATCTCTTGGCAATGTGTTTTCCGCGAAATTTTTGACTCAAACGTTATCACCAGCAAGATTCCTGAGCTAACTTACAAAATGTGACTGCATAATGAAGGCTGCTATTTGCAAAAGCAAACTTCCAACCACAAAGGACAAAGACTTAGCCAACAGTACTTTATAGAAGGAAGTAACATAGATAGCGAGGACATTTCCAAAACTGTCTGCAGCCAGAGCAACCAATGAATCATTTGTTAGTGATCATATTCATTTGGAAGCCCAATTTGTTCTGGGTCCCCCATTTAAAATAATAGTCTGGTTATTTTAACCCCTAAAGCATAGTAAGAAGGGTGATTTAGTCACTTGCTCTTTACTCCCCTTTTCTTCCTACTCCAAGAATGAATTTCCTCTAAACTTTCATTTTAACAATAGTTTATGTAAGTTTGAATTATTCAAAACCACTCCCTGAAGAAGTGAGCTCTTACTTTCCTTGTCTCTATACCTCAGTTGAGGTAAGCACAGTTACCGGTACGAACTGACAAATTATGTATTAAAGAGCCACCGAACAGGAAGATAACAGAGAATAAGTTTTAGATGCGGGCGACCATCGGAGGGCTTACCCTTCAGACCTTCAGCAACAACCTTGTCGTCTTGGTCAGGACTGGAAAGACTGGCCACAAACCCTGCACTTTTATCATGGTACTTCAAGTTGTGAGTTAAAAAGAAACCCTTCCCTTCCCTGGGCTTTGAGTTCTGACTTCCAAGGCAGCACAGTGGGAGGCTGAGGAGAAGGGACGAGGAAGGAAGGAAGGAGGAGCAAGAGGTCCCTTCTTCCTCTGCATTGCCATGATTTGGACAGAGCCAGGGTTTGGCCAAGCACAGCCCATGGGCCATATTGCTCCTGCAGTCTGCTTTTGGATAGCCCATGAACTAAGAGTGCTTTTTACATTTCTAAATGGTTGGAAGAATTCAAAAGAATAATAATAGTTCATGGCTTCAAAAATTATCTGAAAGTTGATGTGTAATGTCCATAAATAAAGTCTCATTGGAACTCAGTCACACTCCTTTATCACATAGTCCTGTGGCTGCATTCACACTCTAACAGCAGGAGGCAGTGTACACGAGAGAGACCACAGGGGCCACTAGCCTCATATGTTTACTACTTTGACCTTCACAGGAAGAAAGTCGGCTGGCCCCTGATGTGGACAATCAAGCGAGTGATCCCTTGAGAAACCAAAATAGAGTCCAGGGTATGTGCATTCTGTGTAAATGAGGGCAATCGCCCAACTTCCAAAGCCAAGATGCTCCTGCAAGAGCCGGTCATGTGTCTCAGCAGCAACACTGTCCCTGTCCGAGCAAACTCCTCCCCTGTGTCCTCCACGAGGCGGGCATTTCCTGATTTCCTGGGCATCCCTGGAGCAGTAGGAAGCATCTGATGACTTGCCCCTCCCCATCTTCCCTTCCTCCCCTGTCTTCACATTCTGTCTTCTGAGTGGTTGTCAAAGGAACACTAAGTCCCGCTGTCATCTTTCAGACCCTGGGAGCAGTTTCTGACAGTCTTGGCGCTGTGAAGCATTCAAAGCTCCTATCACAGTTCGGCAGCTGCCTGGTCCCGGTTCAGGCCAGTGAGCTTCTCGTAATGCGTGTGTTCCTTAATCTCTGTCTGTCTTTCTCTGTCTCTCTCTTAAATGCGTGTGTGTGTGTGTGTGTGCGCGCGCGTGCGTGCACGTGTGTGTGTTGCACACACACTCCAATTGGATAAAGGGAGGAAAAAAATCTTTCTGCTTCTTGCCAACCCTAAGAGGAAAATCCTTTTCATAAACAAAGCCATTTCATCCTTTGCAAAAATGTAGCTGCCCCTCCTTTGGAAAGTCATAGTACTCTTTTTTCTATATGACCTGCTCTGGCCCTGAACCAGACAGAAGGAGGGAGGGAGGGAGAGAAAGGGTCGAGGGGAAGAGAGAAAGATAGAGAGAGGGAGAGAGAATGAATGAACGAAGAAGGTGGTTAAAATGAAAATAGGTAACCAGGCAAAAGACATAATAATATCAACACCATAAAGTTCACACATGGGTTTCCCAAGAGGACCGTCTTCAAGCTGGGGTGACTGAAATGTGAGGAGAGGAGAATGGGTGGTCCTCTTTGGCTACTTACTTTTCCAATTAAGTCAATATGGTGAACAAAATATCTTTTTGTTTTTTTAAAGAAAAAGTGCCTAGAATAAGGTAGAGAAAGATAATATAGCAAAACATTAATAATGAGTGTCTGGGTGGGCGGGAGAGGGGTGATCTGTGCCTTTTATTTCAATGATTCTGCACTCCTTGCTTCCTCATTTTGATGTAAAGCTGCAGAGAAGGGTGTGAACACAGAGCTCCCTGGCACAGAGAAAACCTCAATGAGCACTGACTTAGCCAAAGATGTGTGGGCTGCCTCCCAAGTCCAGTTATTTTCAGGCTAATCAGAAAGCACTACTTTTGGAATTGCTTTTTAAAGTGGACTTTATAATATTCTCCCTTGCAGCTTAAGGACTAAATGCTGTTGTATTCAACTTAATCTGCTCCACCACCCCAAGGATTCTTAGACAGATTTAGGATCTTTTCTCGACATCACTTTTTATAAACAGGAAACAGGTAAATTTCTATTGACCTCCAAACACATAGATCAATGGATGACCACAAGGTCATAATATTCACTTCTTCTCTTTCCCTTTCTCTCCCCTTCCTTGTCTCTCATCGAAGCTTACTACACGCATAAGATTCTGATTAGCTGAAACATTGAATGGGTAAGATTTTACTCCAGGAGAACTATCTACACTTCAGCTGAGTGGTTCCATAATGCACACAGGCCCACCCCTTCACTTAACCACGTTACAGGAACATGAGAGGATTTAAAACAAATGAAACCATAAGGACAAGAAGGAGAGAAGAGGCAATAGTGGCAACATTTAGGAAGATGGAAAGCAGAAAGTATGAAAGTATGAGACCTGACTTAACAGATCCAAGAATTCTGCACCCCACACCTTCTTCCCAGCCTGGGTGATGGTGCCCCTTCTCCTTGACAGCAGCCTGGACTGGAGGTTTCTTCTCTGCACGGTAAAATGCTGTGACTCTGGGGTGGCGCTCTCCACACAGAGGGTGCTGAAAATAGTGCCACAAGTGAAATTTACACACAAAATACTAAGATCCTCCAGTCTCCTCCCACTTGGCTCTAAGAAGGGTGGCAAACATGCAGCAGAAGCCCACAAGATTCTTCTCTAGAGAGAATTTCTCCAGCCCAAGTGAAATGGTCTGAAAAGTTTGTATGAGAGGAGGGGCAGGTTTCCAGAAACTGATCCAGCCAGAGATCACCTTCCAGAGAAAACAAAACAAGCACAGAGCTCCCATCAGCTTGAGCTTTCCAGTGCTCCGTTTTAAACAGAAACAGACAGCTAAGGGTCAGCAGACACCCGAGCCGAGCTTCTGAGATGGGGGACACAGACCAGAGCAAACAGACAAAAACAACCTGCACAGAAGGGATGTGCAAGGACATAAACGCTTCAAAAACCTATCGTCTGTGTCCTCAAAGAGATAAAAGCACATCTGATTTTCAAGACATAAGAACCCAATTCAGAGAATAAGACACTCTTGGAAATTGGAAATATAATTGCAATTTTTTTTAATTCTCATTAGAAAGGTGAGAAGATAAACCTGAGCAAAAGGCCCATGTTTTCTTCAGAAATAAAATGGAAAGAAAAAACAGGTGGAAGACAGAAGGAAAAAGACAAAAACACTAAGATAAATTCAGTATATAAATGATCAGAATTTGAGAGAGAGCGAGAACAAGGAATAGACACTCACAAAAAGAATGAAAAAATATTCCCCTAAATGGAAAAACATAATTTCCCAGATTGAAACAATAAAACATTGCACCAAGCACATCACCCTAAAAACTTGGAAGACAAAGCAAAGAGAAGAACACCAAAGTTTCCAGAAATTAAAAATCAAACATTTACAAAGAATCAAGAATTGGAACAGTTTCAAGGTTCTCAACAGCAACACCAGAAGGTAGAAAATAACAGAGTAACTGTTTCAAAATTTGAAAGGAAAGTTATTTATAACACAGAATTCTGTGTCATCCAAACATTCTTTTAAGAGTAATGAAGTTATTTTTCAGAAAACTTCATTTCAATGTATTCTTTCTTTAGAAAGTTACCGAAGGATGTATGCCAACAAAATAAGAGAGTAAATGAAAAAACTAAAAAAGACATAGCATCTAAGTAGTAGAGGTCCAATCCAATAAAAGCACAAATTAATTCCCAAGCTGACTGTAAAGGCAGACTCCAGGATGACAGTAGTGCCACTGACCAGAAACCAACCACCACATATACTCCAAAGAAGAAAGAGCTAGAAGAGATGGCTCTGTGCAGACAGAATGTAAGGAGTATTTGATATGCCTTAACGCTGGAGGAAAATGAAGCAAAGAGGAGGTACTGAGGAAAAACTAATAATGACTAGAGAGCAAATGAAAACAACTCAAAAAATAGTATTAATTCCAGAAGAAAGCCAATCTTGTTTCAGAAAGACAAATTTATCACAGTGTACATAGAGAAAATGCATTTTTATATAGTCATAGAAGCACAAATGTTGAATATTGATCCACAAGATGACGCAGTATTTGGGAGGCATGGAGGTGGGGAGCAAGGTGGGAAGTGTGTCCATGCACAGAAAAGTAAGGAAGGGAGAACTCAGAGAACATCCATATCCCCTGAAATGGAGAAGCAGCATGGTATGCACATTCTTTACACATATGAAGACAAATGCCCAAAAAAGCTGCAATAAGAGTTGAAACAAATTGTCTCTAAAGGGCAGAAAAAAAAAGAGCCCCAGAGACAGGAAAATGCCAGACTTCCTAATAAGGCTTTTAGAACGGCTTGATACTTTAACATGCATGTTAAAAACCAAGAAAATATAAAAATAAGTATTTTAAAATATAAACATACACATATGACACATCCAAACACAAAAAAGCAAACCTATCTCTAGTAAGAGCAGACAAATGGAAGTAGGAACTAAGAAAAATTAGAAGACATTGGGGAACTTTGAGAGAGATTGCCCTTGCCAATAAAAACGAAATGCCAAAGAATTTCTTATGCTTCCAACATTGCACAGGGCTCTGTACTTTGTAAGAGTATACATGGCTTTTGTGTTGACTGTCTCTTCCTAGCCCAACTTTACCCTTCCCAATACAATAGTGTTTCCCAATGATTTCCATTACTAGTATCATATATGATTGCGGCTATGGAAAGAAAGAAGCAGTGTAATAGAAAGTCAAGGTGAAAGCAGAGGTGGAAAGAGCATGTATGTGCCACGCAATTCATGCCAGGGGAGAGTAAATGGTAGAGAGATGCAGGCTGACAACCCTAGGAACTGAGAATCACTGGCTGCCATAGATAATGGAATTGGCTCACCCTGCTCCTCTCCCTCATCACCCATGCTTGACAGAGGGTAGAACGCCCTTCCCACAGGCCCTTGTCTGGCAGGATGGTGTGGCACAGGAAGTCTGTTTGGGGCTGTCCCAACTATCTCCTCAAAACTCCAGCACTGCTTCCCAGCAGCAGCCTTCTCATACCCAAACTCTCTAAACTGGACTTCCCTCCCTCACACCTCAACAAGTCTACACAGGAAGGTACTTTACAATCAGCTCTGTCCACCTTAATGGAAGGTTTTGAACTGATGGAGGCATTTGAAGCGTCTGGCAGCATGAGATGTGGCCTTCCTGGAGCAGAGCAGTGCAAATCAGCAAAGGATATGCACGGTGATCAAAATATATGTAAATGTTTAAATCTTTAAAAAAAAATTATTTCAGTAAAAGATGCATTGCCATAATTCCCTTCAAAATACTCCCCCTTGCTTCAAACACGCTTTTCCATCATTCTTGCCTCTTTCTGAAGCAGTTATGGAAGTCTTTTTTCAAGAGTGTCTTTAGGAGTTGTGACCAAAACTATGCCAAATGCTGCTAGTGAGCTGCACACAGCAGAGAAGCAGACTTGTAAAAATATTATGATGTGTCTTCATCCATGCTGCTTACCCCATCTAGCATCCTGAGACTTCCGGCTCTTCCCCAAAGTCAAAATGACTATGAACGGTTTTGATCTACATCTCCTGTACTCATAGGTGGGGTTTGGGGCAGGTGTTTGGATCACAGGGACGTGAGACACTGGATTAGTCCACTGAGGAGTTTATAGCTAAATGTGATGTTCGAGGTGAATCCTGGTAGGAGAAGTTAGGTTACTGGGGGTATGGCCTGGAAGTGTCTACCTCCATCCCTCCTCCTCCCTTGATCCCTCTGTGCTTCCTGCCTGCCCTGCCATGAATAATTCTCCTCTACATGCCCCTCTGCCATGCCATCCTTCCTTGAAGCCAGCCAACAATGGACTGGAAACTCTACACAAATGTCAGCCAATAAATCCTTCCTGCTTTAAATTGTGGTTGTCAGGTATTACATCTTATCAACAACAACAAAAATAACAAAAAGCAAAGTATACCTTTGCAATCAATTTAGGCCATCAAAGCAGCCAAGACAGAGCAACTAAAGATGCTCACAAAGGAAGACTCCAGAACTGCTCCAGAAAGTGGTGAGAACAATGCAATAAAAGTGAGGCAAAGTATTTTGTGAGGTGAAGAATTTTGCAGGCGATTAATGGCAATGGACTTTTCATGGTCAGAAATTTAACATATTTTTAACATCCACCATATTTTTCAATTACACCTCGTCTTTGTATTCATATTCCACAAGAACTGGCGTGGACTGGGAGGAGCACCAATAGCCCTAGGGCCCCCCCTTTTCTCTTCCACTTTCCTGTGTTTCAGTGCTGCCCAGGAATCTGATCACACATCCCTTGGAGGGAAGAATTTCTGTCGCTGATTAGCTGTAGTCAAGTGGATCTTCCTGGGGATATAAGAGGCAATCTATTGCTTTCATTAAATGTCAACTTGATTAGTTTCACTATGAGGTCGACACTGTTGTCTTTAGCTGCAGATTTGTAAGGAGAGGTCTCCCTGTAGATTGTTAAAGAACTCGTCCCTCTACTTCTGCCCCATGTGATTCTGGGCAAGCAATTTCACCTCACTTTCATCTGGGAATGGGGAATATAGTATCTGAAGGCTACAGTGAAGTTGGAATGAAATAATGAACATTAAGCTCCCAGACAGTCAGTGTTGAATGACTAATCCATTTCCTTCTCCTCTGAGCCCCCACCCCACAGAGGACCTTAAGGAAACCACGTTCAGGTCAGCAGGACAAGCGCAGGGCTCAGCTCACACTGATAAGGGCTTCGCCCATGTCTGCTCTGCCTCTAGGCCGCTTCTGGCTACCTGATTCCACCAACAGCAAGTGCTCTGCACGCGATTTCTGACCTGCCCTTCAGAAGAAGGAAAAGAAGCAAAAAGGTTCTGCCCACAGCGCAGAAAATAAAAGCATTCCAGCACTGAAAGGAGACAAGTCCATGATTAGCCACAAGTAGCTACTCAACTGGATGCTGAGAAATCCCGTCGCGCTGGTCCTGCAGGCTGGTGGACTGATCACCCCTCCACTCTGCAGACTGGTGCAGAGTTGCCCGGACCTTCTTCCAGCTGGCTAACAAAGCAGAATGCAGCCCCTGGAGCCAACTCCTCTCTACAGAGGCGGCTGCTCAAAAGAAGGGCAGCCATCTCCCAGGGGCCCGAGGCCCTTGCCGGGGCTTTGGGAAAGTGCTCTCTTCTCAGGTAGGCACAGCTCGAAGGCCCAGTTGCAGCAGAGAAACGGGAGGGAAACTGCTGACTTAATTCTTATCTCTCTGGCAAGAGGAGAGGTTGGAAAAAACCTGCTTTCTGGGCAGTGAACGAGAAGCTAGTTAATCTTCCACTTACTTGGGCTTCCCAGGAGAAACCACATCACACATTCGAGTCTCTTCTGTGAAGGGAAGGACTAGGATTCATGGGTCTCAGAGGCCCCTTTCTATGTCAGGGTTCTGATTTCTACTTCTACGATACTTCTCTGCAAACAGTTGTGCTTCATAAATATACTACTATACGAGAGACAGTGAAGAGAACTGGATTAGCTATTGATATAGAATAATGGAAACTTGCTGTCATCTCCAAATCCAGCATTGGAGCCAAAGATGAAATGCTAAATAGTTGTGAATAATCTTGTCACACAAAGCCCAGTTCTTGAGTTGCTTTGCAAGGCTTGCAAAGGGTGTGGCCAATAATGACTTTTGCCAAGATAGACTATTCCTCACCTCAGAGACTTAGAAGGCAGGACTAAAACCTTGCTAGGGCCTTAGAGTGAGACTTCTGGAAAAGAGCTGTGTGCTGTCTGTACCCCTCTTACTCCTTTGGAAGACCAGTGAGCTGCCTGAAGAGGAACTTCAAAATAACCAGTCAGCCACCTTAGCAGGTGGCTTGAAAGTTTGGAGAACTCAAAAATTGCCATTCACAATTCACATATGAATAAATTCCGAAGATAAGAGGCCGCAGCTGAATTGGAATAAGCAGACAGAGAGAAGAGAGAAAGATTTAACTTGGAAGTGGCCCAGCCTCGCAATTCAGCCAGGCAAAGGTGTGTGGTGTGTTTTCCACAGACTAAATAAGGACTCCACAACACAGAAACAGCTGCGGATCTCGAAGAAGATTCTGCCCAAAGAAAAGCTTCTTACTTGAGGGGAGGCAATGTCAGCAGAAAAGGTGGCAATGGGCCATCAGAGGCAGATGGTAGGGGTTATGAGTGGCCACCCAGAAAATGCACTGCCCAAGCCAGTGAACTGCAGAAGGAGATCCCTGTCCGGAAGTCTCAGAGGAAGGCATAGACAGATCCCATGAGAAAGGGCCAGCAACCACACACTTGCACCCGAATGTGAGACCAAAACATGACAGACCTCTTCAATAAGATCCTCTCTGTCCCTTTATCTCTCCTCCCTGCCCTCCTCCCAGGCAGGCCAAGAAGGGCCAGAGCACTACGAAGGAGAAGTGGAGGACACACAGAAGCCCACACAATGCCCTCCTCTCCCTTCTCCCCTGGGAGTGTCTCAGGCTGAGGCTGTCCCAAGCAGGGAAGATGAAGTGGGGTTTGTTGATACAGATGTTCCTTGACTAATGCAGCAGGTACGGTAGTGCACGCCTGTAATCCCAACACTTTGGGAGGCTGAGGCAGGAGGACTGTAAATTCAAGCCTAGCTCAGGCAACATAGCAACTGTACAAGACCCTGTCTCAAAATAATAATAGTAATAATTTTAATTTTAAAGGGCTGGGGATGTAGTTCAGTGTGAAGGCCCTGGGTTGATTTCTTCTCATCAAAAACACCTAGCCTACCAAACAGCAGAGTGTAGCCACACGGCGCCATGTAGAGTGTCAACGGCTTCCCGTGTTCACAGGAGCTGTGGCTCACAACCTCTGGCCAGGCATATCTTATACTCCCTGCCCGGGAAAAGTTCAAAATGCCAAATTCCAAGTATGGTTTCTATTGACTACACATCACATTCATAGCACTGTAAAGCTGAAAATCGTTAAGTCAGAGACTATTATCTTATTGTGAAAACTTTCAAGTAAAAGAGCAAAGCTGAAAAATCTTAGAGTGAACAATTGTATACTCATTAACTAGATTTTTGCTTTATCATTTATCTGTCCATATATCCATTTCTCTATCCCTCAGATAGCCCATCTTCATTTGTACGCATTTCAAAGTAAATTTCAGACATCAATATCCATCCCGCTATGTGCCTTGGCACGTATTAACTGGAGTTCAATAACAGCACAATACGGTGCAAAAGTTACACACGGTAAAACATGAAAATCATTAAGTATATATTTGCTGAATTCCAACAAACGCATAAGACATATATTTAACCTAAACTCTATGAAATAAACAATAAACAATAGCACAGCCCCAGAGAGTTCCCCCAGGCCCCCTCTAAGCCAATCTCCACTCCTGCGCTGGTAGATTTGTTTTGTTTTGTTTCGTTTACCAGCATAGATCAGGTTTGCTAATTCTAGAATTCCATAGAAACAGAATCATGGTAACTCGTTATAAAGCTTTTTTAAGTTAGCAAATATTTTGATATTTACCCATGGGTTCCTTCATCATGCTCATAACAATAATTCTTTCATTTTTATTGTTGAGTAATATTCCAGCAGTCCAGTTTATATGTTGTAAATTACCATAGTTTGCTATCTATTCTCTTGTTTACGGGTACCAGGACTATTTCTAGTTTGGAGCTATTGTGAATAAAACCATTATGCTCTCTTATAAGTACTTCGGTATATATTTTCACTAGCTTCGAGTAAATGTCTGATATTGAAATGGGTTTCTAAGGTAGATGTATGTTAATTTTATGACAATGGTAGCAATTCTTCCAAAGGGATTTTATTTTGTATGTCCATCAGCAATACAGGAGAGTTCCAATTGCTCCATATTCTTTCCAACATTTGGGGTTAGTTTTTCTGAATTTAGCCATTTGAGTGGGTTTGATGGTATGCCACTGTGGTTGACCTGTATATTTCCTTGGTGACTAAGGATGTCAAATACTTCGTTTCATTGTATATTGTTTTCGTGAAGTGTCTTCTCACTTCTTTCCCCATCTGGAGAGTATTCTATATTTTCATTTTCAGGTTGTAAAAAATTTTTATATATTCTAGAAACCTGTACTTTTTCAGAAAATGAATTTATAAATGTTTTCTCCTAGTCTATGGCTTGCATATCCATTTTCTTGATATCTTTGATGTACAGACATTTTTGTCAATTCTTTTCCTCCTGCATCTCAAGTCAGTTTTTATAAGTCATATTTTTCAATGAATTTATTTTCATTCACACTGTAGAATTTGTTGCCATCAAATTATTCCAAATAGTCTCTTATTATCTTTTTATGTACATGGGACCTATAGTGACACCACCTTTTTTTCGCTTCTGATATTGAGAAATAATATTTTCCCTGTTTTTTACAATCAGGAGAGGTAGGGGCTTATTACTGTTGATCTTTTCAAAGAGCCAAATTTTGACTTTATTAATCTTCTCTATTATTTTGTCTGTTTTAAATTTGGCTGATCCCTGGCACTTTTGTCTTTATTATTTTCTTCATCATATTTACTTGGGATTTTATTCATGTTTTTAAAATCTTCTTTAAATGGACCTTCAAGTTATTGATTTTAGACTCTATTCTTGCCCTAATATAAAGATGTATAGCTATAAGTTTCTAAATACTGCTCTAGCTGTACTCTACAGTTGTTAAATTTTATTTTCACTATTACTCAAGTTAAAATATTTTCTATTCTTGCTTGTGATTTCTTCTTTGGGCTATAGATTGTAGTTAATATCCAAATATTTGAGGCTTTCCAAGATATTTATTATTAATTGCCATTTTATTATTTCATTCAATTCTGGTCAAGGAATATGCTCTATATTATTTCAACTTTATTTATTCTATTGGGACTTTTTATGAGCCAGCATGTGATTATCCTGGTGAACATCTTGTGTGCTTGAGAAGAACCTGTTGCTGTGGCTATTGGACATAATTTTCAATCAGCTGGTACAAGATGGTTGATAGGGTTGCTCAGATCACTGATATCTCTGCTAATATTTTGTCTAGTTCATCTATCAATTGCTTAAATTTACAGATGGGTACTAATTTCTCAGATAAGAAATAAAAATAGCAAATAAATACATGAAAAAGTGTTCAACATCACTGGTCATTTGAGAGATGCAAATCAAAACAACACTAAGATTCCATCTCACTTAAAGATGTGGCTTTTCTACACAATGGAGTACTACATTGCCATAAAGAAGGATAAACTAGAGTCATTTGTATGTAAATGGATGTTCCTTGAGAATATACTACTAAGCAAAATAAATCAGACACTCATGAGCACACATCGAATTGTTTCTCTGATATGAGAAACCATAACTATAAATAAGGACAAAGTAGTGTAACAGATATTATATAAAAGGAAGATAATATACAAAGGAGAGGAGTGCCAGAAAGAGGGAAGGGGGAAAAGCAGGAAGGGAAAAAACGGAAAGAAAGGGGAAAGGGAAATCATGGAGAATTGTAAATAAACCTGCTGTAAATAGGGATGGAGGGAACAGAAGGGAGGGGAGGGGAGGGGGTGAGAACCAAGAGACACCATGTACAGGTACAAAACAAACATGTTAAATGTGATCAATATATGGACAATGTACCAATACAT